>CM067318.1:29029110-29245725 GCA_034231615.1 Meghimatium bilineatum
AAGAGAACGTTTCACCATCGGTATCAGAAACAATGAAGATCTAAAGCAAATTGCAATGAAACGAGAGACATGGAAATCTATGACATTCGCCCTATGTGCCGTCTTTGGCCCTAGAGGAATAACTAACTATGGTAAATGCTTACTTATCTAATTAGTTGGTTAGTTTATTTGTTAGTTTTTAGCTTAGGTTAGGTTTGCTTAATTGCTTAGTAAGTTAGTTAGTAGGCAGGATCATCATAATATCCCTCTGGACACATCCATAAGTGCTCCAATGTCCATTTGAGTGTATCACATAGATTTATTTATTAATTTATATATGATGGCTCAACTGTCATTTATGATTTTCCCTTCTTTGCTGGTTGACAAACAGTTTTCCCACAGTGGCGCTAATTTTTGGCAGCAGAATTATTTCAAGCTCAGTTTCTTTATTCTGAACTTTGAAAAGGAATGCTTACTTATCTGCAGCTGTTACATAGCACTGCTGTGTGATGGATGGGTGATTACCTGAATATGTGTATGTATTTGATTGCATCAAGGTAGCCACATTAGTGATTTCACGGCCAATTTTGACCATTCTGAAATGTCAATGATCATAAAATTTATGTTTTGGTAATTTTTATTTTTGACCAATTTAAATAAATATTAATGTTTTAATATACGGTAGTAATTTTCAAATTTTTGTTTTGTTTAGATTTATGAAAATATTACTAGCAAGTAATAAATGTGTTGTTATAATTATGGTTCTTGTAACTGGTGTCAAAACACAGCCAAGGAACAAATGTAACTTAATCTCATAGATATCATTATTAGAACCAGAACTGTCACTTTCACTGAATTGAAACTCATCTATGTTTTTTTGTAGTTTGCTCATATAATTTAGGAGTTTGCCATTTTTACATAAAATTGGCCATAAACAGCTGCAACTGTCTGGCTACTCTGATATGCACAATGTGTTACATTAGTTATTCAACTGAACCTATAGTACTTACGTATTGTGTGAGCTTGCAATGAAATAATGACTAAGTGGGTGTGACATGTCCTGGCACACTGACAGGTGTTCAGGATCAAATAGGTCACAGTCTTCTGACAAGAGGTAAGCTGTGAAACCTGGAATCAAATAAGCAGGACATGCAGGTATGGTTAACTGTAGAAACTGAACACATCAATATATGATAATGTTATAGGAGTGGTAATATACGGAATCAATTATCATTAGTAGCATGTCCTAAGTAACAATAACAATAATTTTTACTATGACATTATATTGAGACATAAAGTGAGACAAACACACATGGATATATGATGTCAAACATACAGACATAAAGTGAGACAAACACACATGGATATATGATGTCAAACATACAGACATAAAGTGAGACAAACACACATGGATATATGATGTCAAACATACAGACATAAAGTGAGACAAACACACATGGATATATGATGTCAAACATACAGACATAAAGTGAGACAAACACACATGGATATATGATGTCAAACATACAGACATAAAGTGAGACAAACACACATGGATATATGATGTCAAACATACAGACATAAAGTGAGACAAACACACATGGATATATGATGTCAAACATACAGACATAAAGTGAGACAAACACACATGGATATATGATGTCAAACATACAGACACCACAATAATATGTGACAGACTATTATTTTTTTGCTGTTATTATTATAGTTATTTTTACTATAACACGGGGCATCATATTATTTCCAGAACGATATCTTTATGGATGCCCTCAACTCCTTATTTCTGAACAAGCTAACGCGGTGCTGAGGCAGACAAGACATGTCAAATACTTTATCCTCTTGGACAGTCCTGTCTCCAGTTACTAGAAACAATATCTTTCTTTAACCTCTCTTACATGCAACTATCATACGATTTTTAAGTTTTTTATGAAGAGTCAAAGCTCTTTCAGTATCAATGCTTGTAACACTTCTTCATTGTCTTGTTATAAGGTAATTTCACTATTCTTCTATAGCTATTTAGAAATAATTATTTTTGTCACATTTTAATAAAAGTTATCCGCCTAATGGTAGGTCTATACATTATTAATTTGTCTAATGGTGCACATTGTTCATTTATCTAATGGCACAAATTGTTCATTTGTCTAATGTTAGATATAATTCATTTGTCTAATGTTAGATATAGTTCATTTGTCTAATGGCACACATTGTCCATGTGTCTAATGGCACACATTTTCCATGTGTCTAACGGCACACATTATCCATGTGTCTAATGGCACACATTTTCCATGTGTCTAATGGCACACATTTTCCATGTGTCTAATGGCACACAATGTTAATTTCTATAATGTTAGATATTGTTTTGCCTAATGGTATGCATTGTTCAATTGTCTAATGGCACACATTGTTAATTTGTCTAATGGTACAGCATTGTGTATTTGTCTAATGGTACACATCGTTCATTTGTCTAATGATACACATTGTTCATATGTCTAATGGTACATCACTGTGTATTTTTCTGCTGTTAGACATTCATTTGTCAAATAATACCAATAATACTAATAACACAATAATGTCCATCCGTCGAATGATGTATATCGTTCATTTGTCTAACTATACACATTGTTAATTGGCCTATAGCGTGTTTCACTAGCTTTGCCCTCAAACAAATGTAGTTATCTGAGTAACCATCTAACGTATTCATGAGATTTTTTGCATACGCTGTTATTTTTGGTTAGACCCAACAAATCTATGCTTTATATTTGTGCATCATCGCCAGCTTTTATGCACGAACGCAATCCTTTAATCTTTGTCGGCTTACTAATTATTGTGTCTCAACAAAATGTTTTACGACTTGTGATATTACACCGGATACAATCTCAACCCCTGTCTGTCCTATGTTTGAGAGTACAGAATCGTCCAATTTCACGCTTGAATAATGTCAAATGTATGATCAATAAATCATGTGCAAATTACGCTATATAATTGATATCGTTGTATTTGAGACGTGTCTTGACAAGTAGACTTTTGATTTAGGCCTATATCGCAAATAAGCGAACATTAAAACTAATGAATGCAATTTAATGAAAACATTAATTTATATGATCTATAACATTTTAAATTTACACACAAAATTTCTGTTAAATGTGTTTTATATTCGCTGAAATAATGATTTTAAAGTTGGGCAGAGCTGGTGAAACGTGATATAAGGCCAGACTGTTAATTTACCTAAAGTGCATATTTTTCATTTCTACAATTGTACAAATTGTTATTGTGTGCAGTTATACACAATATTCATGTGTTCCTAATGGAAGCAGACACTGTTCATTGTCGTATTTTACACACGTATTTAGTTGTTCAGGTATATATGCAAAAGACATCAGAATGATTAGAAATATATACTGGGAACAAACTGCATCAATAAAGTGTGAAAACAGCTACTAACCATACATAAAAATAAAATAAGGGGGTAAGACAAAGATGTATTTGATCACCCAGCCTATTTAACATCTACACCGATAATAAATACATTTAAACATGGAGAAGGAATGTCAGGACTCAAGATGAGTGGGAAAATAATAAACAACCTGCAATATGCAGACGACGCTGTCCTTTTAGCGGAGTCAACAAGAACTACAAAGACTAATAGATCACGCCCATACATCAAGTAAAGAATATGTACTAGATAACAAGTGTTTTTTTTTAAACAATGATAACAAGAAAAATCACAGAAGAACAGGTGCTAAACACAAAAAATACATGAATCGATACTACAACTAGAACATTATCAATATCTCGGACACATATGCCATAATCACAAACAATGGCAGATGTGAAACAGAAGTTAAAAAGGAGAATAGGAATGGCTAAACGTACTTTCAATGACATGAGGAAAATACTGACATCTATAAACAGATTACAAACAAGCCAAAAGTGAGAATTATAAAACGCTACATCTATTCTATATTAATGTATGGCTCAGAAAAATGAACAATAGACAACTAGAATATAGAATTCTTGTCTTTGAGATGTGGATATAGGCTTATAGAAGAATATACAGAACTTTATGGTAAGAGAAGACAACAAACACAGAGGTTTTAACAATATTTCGTATGAAGAAAGCGTTATTAAAGGAAATAATGATCAAATGAATAACATATTTTGGACATATTAAAATACCTTGTTGAAAATATTACTTTATGGTAAAGTCGAGGGGAGGCGAGCAAGAGGTAGGCAGAGATACGCGTGGGAGAGTAATATCACGAAATGGACAGGTCACAGTCTAGCAGAGTGTACTACCAAGATACAGGGAATAGATGGATGTCTGTTGCAGCCAACCTTCGTTGCGGAGACGGCATATATATATATATATATATATATATATATATATATATATATATATATATATATATATATATATATATATATATATATATATATATATATATATATGATTTAGTTGCTCAAATGTCACAGTTTTATTGCTGTATTATTGACACGGATCTTCAACTGAGAGAGAGAGAGAGCCGTATAAAGTGTACTAAACAACTCTAGTCTGAAACTCCATTCTACCACTTAATCCACATCTCTATCTCTGAAGCGCCCACCTCTCACTCAATTCTTAGAATCAATCGAAAACTGATATAAATGGCCACTTTCCTGTCTCCTTTCCTGCCCTGGGCTTTAAATAACTAGCTTCACACGCCTTATCGCCCGAACAGTTCTCCTGCAAGTCCTTACACTATTCAGACGAGCTAAATGTTCCGCCACTTTTCCAACCGCTGCTCTAAGGAAGCAGATAACCTCGTTAAGTTGAGTGCTAAGTTCTGATGGGAATGAATGCGAGCCAACCAGCGAGACTTGCAAACTATGAATCTAAATGTCATTCTGATTATTTTTGTCCTTCACTTTTTAAAACGTATAAAATTCATCCACGTCTGATGTTTTTCTGTAAGGTCCCAAGAGGATACACCAGCAATAATATCAGAAATAATGCTGTGTCACCTACAACGGTAGCCCGGTAAGCCACGAAGAAAGATGCACGTAACAAGGATCAATGACGACATCTGTAAAACGTACAACCTGTCAAATTACTGTGAGTTTATATGACCACGTCGATAGTGACACAGAATGAGGCAAAGAGTCAAGACTGTAGTTAGCTGTCAGATTTGTGGACAGCGTGTGGTACAGGAAGTCTTTGTAAACACATTGCAATGTACGGCTGCCTACTTGAAATATGGTTACGGACGTCCTCTGGTCAGCATAAGTAATAATAACACTGGACGTATAAGTTACCAATGCCGAATTCGGATGTATCGGGTCAATGTCACAAACAAAACAGGGACACGACACATTTGTGTTCTCTGGACTACATCCTGCTTGGAATCTTGTAGGGCCAGTGTCTCTTCTACAAAACAGAGGAGTTTGAGAACGGATGAAAGTAAAATAGTTCTTCTTTCCATTTTTCCCCGTTGTGGCATATCTTCTTCTTCGTTTATTCTCTAACTTATACTGATTGGCAGAATATAATTCAGAGAATATAAAATATAATGCAATGTGTTATGGTATATACTTATTAAGCTTGTCAGCGATATCTGCACCTATCGGACTGACACATGCTACATAATATGGCTTTGAGTCACTAGGACATATGGGATGGGAAAGCCAACTACACTCCCAAACCTCCTTAGTCGTTTCGTACTACACACATGGCAGGTAACAGTGCTGCTGCTCTTTGATTCCATTTTGGGCCTCGACAATACAAAACATTAATCACTATGATTATACTTTGTGTGAGTACGCATGCGGTTGCATCTGTGGGTATCACCAATGGCCCACTAAACAAACAACCCATGCTAGTGAAAACCTTATTAGATGACATGCCGTTACATTGAGGCTCTCTTATGGAATATTTTTAGCATGTCATCTATACAATTACAGACCCATTGTACTATACCATATGCATTGCACTAAACCGAAAGCTGAAGTATGAAAGAAAGCTGGCTATTAAAGAAAGCTAAGAAAAACCACCCCACTGCATAAAGGAAATAAGAGCTAATCGCTCGCAATTCATGGGGTTCTCAAACAAACAAACAAACAAACAATACCTTACGTGACAGAAAATGAAAATCAAGCGAACAGTCAGATGAGTCATTTTAGAGGGCTTGATTTTCCATTAGCCAATATGATTTATATTGTCTAGCATTACGGCTAGCCATTACCGTATATATTACATAACCCACTGGTTAATTGAATACCAAGCCTTCGTATTGACGTATTTGACTAATTCCGTGATTATCATTGGCCACTATGATAACTCTTTGCGTCACAGCCAATGAAAATTGAAGGAATAGTCAAATGAGTTAATTTATAAGGCTGGATTTCCAATGGCTTATATCGTAGATGGTCATGGCTCAGCTGCCTTGTCAGTGGCTGACCGTAAATCGATTTCTAACGTCACTTAAAGGACTTATTCAGTAGCGATGGCGCTATTTCTTGACCTTTCCAGATCATGAGCCACGAAAGATATATTTCAAAACTTGACAACGAGCCGACTATAAAGAAGTAACTATCTACCAGACCAAATTTCTTCATAGATACAGATACAACTTCGCTGAAGATGACGGTCCCTTAAATCATGCACATATTTAGTAAAGTATGGTATATCTAGCTCTGTCATTGTCAAGCGAAAGTGGACAGTTCTTACTCCTCATATTGTGCTATGAATGTATTCTTGATAATAGCCGTTTGGTCGAAACGTCAATGCGAATGTATGTGTGTGTGTGTGTTAATGTGTGTTACTAGTGATTAGCAAAACTTCATTACTCTGTTCCAAGTTTCGCGTACTTGATTACAGGTTTGCTGCAGTCATTACCTAGTATTCTTAAATTATGAGCAAACCCATTGGAAAGAGGATTGTGGGTTATCTGCTACTATCCAGACTTAGGTGGAAGGGATTGTCAGCGATAATGAATAAAACTGTGTACACGACAATTACTTTCAATCTTCTAGATCATGAATATCAACAAAACATATGGATCCGAGTATATACGGATTGATCAGCATGCAGTGAAGACTGCAGGGGCATGAATATGCAAAGAGTACTAAAACAATGATGTGGATACAGTAGGGTTACAATACGAGTATCAATGATGAAATTCTGCCATAATTACGATGCGGTAAGCTAGGTAATAAAGTGGTAACAGATAAACTGATGAGTGCAAATCTTGACCTATAGCCTATAGTATTTCTGAAAGATGCAAGACCAGAGCTGAAGAGTCTCTGTCCAGTACCATCCATACCTGTAAATACCGCTGACCGAAAAAAAGCAGTCAGCGCAAAGTAACCATGCAGTATATATCATCTCATTGTGGAACACTAGGAAACAGAAGAAGATTGAATTACGAAGAAAGGTGCTGCTGATGATTAACCAGATTTACGAATAACTTAACATGAAAAGAAATATTTTATTAAAGCAATTAGAAAGTCAACACCAATACAAGATGGCTACCAAATTATAAACAGACAAGAACAGATTGTCATTCTAATTCTCAGAGTAGGACACAGCCGACTTCGCTGCCACACGGTCAAGGCTGGCAACACAGCCATGTGTACATATGGACAGGCACCTCTGAACATATACTTCAAGAATGTTCCGAATATGAAATGCTGAGGAAAACACTTTTGTTCAGATAAACAATACTGAAGGATAAAAATTTCCATGGACCTCTGTACGAGTTACAAAACAGTCAAGTTTATACACGTTAAGACAAAACTTCAGATATAAACACATTCCAGAAGTGCAAAATAAAAATAGGAAACTATGTGAATTTCATGTTACTGTTTGCCCTGTGTAACTCGCATTTCCAGCGTGGGTTATTTCCTGTCAACAATGTTTTTATCTCTTCATTAATTAAATACTGACACAATAGGAATTCAGGAGAAAGTGGAAGTAGGCGTACCCAACTTCGGAACATAATGACTTTAACCACCAAATGTCACGAAGAGAAAACATTTCTTCAGACTACGAACTGACCACAGCAGACTGATAAGTCACATGTACATAAAGCTTCACATTGACGAGACAGACCAACGCAACCGTGGACTGATCACAGAGACCACTCATTCTTCATGCACGCCAACTTCTCAATATTAGCAATACGAGGGGGATACAATATGGCCAACTGAGACAATTCTTGCAAAACTGAGGGGTTACATGGATGATCTAAAGCGAATCAGATAATCCACTGAAGCTATTAGTGATGCAACCTGATGTCTGATTGAAAGAACGTTGAAAATGGAGGAGGAGTACGTTCAGTAAGCATATTTCATGAATATTCAAATAATACATTCACGAGAACATTGAGAAATATTTACAAGGGGGCATTAAGAAGTGCTTAACCAAAGACAATATCACACTGATTTTATGACAATTTCAGCAATTATAGCTATACGACAAGATGCAAACATAATACGGAGCGGGTTTCCTATCATATTGTGATATAGTTATTGTTATTTCTGTCGTTGTTGTGTTCCCCATTGGCGTGTTCAGAGATGTGTTTGTGATATAAGGTCGCATGTCCTTGCTGTCGCCACAACACATACAGCTTTTTAAAAAATGTATCCTCTGACAAAGAACTGAGCCGGAAGTTGAACCCTGAACCACACGGCCATGATACGAACGCCTTAGCCTCTCGGATTGCACCACTCTGTAATATGTGTAATTCATTTGTCCAGAATTACAAACTAAGCCAGTAGTGGTTATGGCGCTATGCCAAATATTTGGCCTTAATAAGTGTTTATTTCTTTTTTATCTTAAGCTTAAATGAAGTGTGTGTGTGTGTGCGTGCGTGCGTGTGTATGTGTATATATATATATATATATATATATATATATATATATATATATATATATATATATATATATATATATATATATATATATATATATATATATATATATATATATATATATATTGTATAGATTGTATCACGTATGTCAAACGTGTGTCACGGCTATTGTGAAACGAGGAGAGGGCGACAAACTGTAGGACACTTTAATAATTACTGTCTCAATACAACGTGTGGGCATGGAAATGCATCGCTTGATTGTCACTTGCAGTCTAGACAACACATGCGGAGACCAGAAAACAACAGATATGAGGTCCACAAATGGAACTTCAAATATGCTCAGAATATTCGAGAGCGAAAATAAATTCATGAAATATAGATATGTAGGGGAGAGAGAGAGAGAGAGAGAGAGAGAGAGAGAGAGAGAGAGAGAGAGAGAGAGAGAGAGAGAGAAAGAGACACCATGAAGTTACTCTGATCAGGAATAGTCAAACTTGAATGATAGTAATCATAGATTCTTGACACAAACGTCTTTAGGGTAAGATTTGGAGACAAAGTCTCTGCGATATTGCAATATCGAGTGTGCCTAGTGTAAGAACTTTCTTCTAAAACAGTTCATATAGTGCAGATGTGATTTATTGACTCATATATATTCCTGCTCACAGATAACATGAACTGGCGAGGAGAATGAATCACATTGTACCGAGATGTTTCTTTATTCTACACTTGGATATGATGGAAATTCCACTCTTGAGAAATAATTTCAGCTCAAAATTGGACATTTAAGAGGAAAATACAATATTCACAGAAGAGATATTAAAACGTCAACCGGACACATCACACATGGAGATGAGATGATGAAAATAGTTACATAGGAATCTTGAGCGATACTTAACATTTACAAGTATTAAATAAACAACTTCTGAGTGCTGCATTTGTGACAATTTAATAGCTGGATACAGATACGTTTAAACATGAGTCTTTCTCAAAGGACAATATATATATTTTTTTAACTAAACCGTTGTGCTGACTAATTTCTAATAACAATGTTCTTTCGGGAACTTATAACTATGACTAGATCACTAAATTCTTATTGGAATTGATTGATTTTGCACAGCCTACTATTGACAAGTCATGCGTTCTTGTGTATTTCCTTTCTCGCACAAATTATATATTTATTATATTACAGTATTTTGGACACTTAAAGCGGCATGATGATATCGAAAGGCTGATTCTAGAGGGAAGAGTTTTGGGTAAGAGAAGAATAGGAAGACCAAGAAGACGATGGACCAGCGACATCGAAGAATGTACACCAGCCTGGCCAATGTTGGCCTGGGTGCCCGGAACAGAAAGGCGTTTAGAGTTTCCACGACGAAGACAACATTCTGGAAAGAATATTTCACTTGATATATATATATATTAACTAAACAACAGCAGTAGTGTAAACCAGGGGTGGGCAAACTACGGCCCGCCATTGGATATTATGCGGCCCTCAAACACATTTTTAAATAAACGAACGATCGTCACAAATGATTTTTCCCCATTAATATTACGCAGAAATCCATTGGAATTTTAATTCGACTTTCTTATATATTAAATATACAATATTTTTTTTTCACATTTGACATCATTTAAATATTAATATATATATATCGTCAATGAAATTTTACTATGTTTAATATTGAGTAATTTACTATACTAGAATTGACGTAATTTGATTGGCTGAATGTTTCTCAATGATTATAAGTACCTGGACGATATAATTTTATAAAAGTTGAAAATTGCCTTTCAAATTATAATTAATTATTTTTAACTTTTAAGCGTTATGTTGGGATGTATGTTTAGTTTATATTAAAAAGATGTTTCATACAAAATATAATATCGCTAAAGCTGTTATAATTAATAATACATCGTTACAACAATAATGTATCGTCAGAAATAACCCCCCCCCCCTTTTTTTTGTTTCCTTCGAATGGAATGCGCAAATACTCGATTTGCAATCATTTAAGATGCGCAGTGCCTGGGGAATTTCTGGTGTGTTTTAATAACCATCACGTTTGTAGTTTCAATTCATAAACGTCCGTATTTACATTGCAACCGAGTTTTCTAAATCTAAATAATTATATTCGCGCTGCCGGAAGCACATTTGTTTGTTAATTAATTTTGCAAAATTTTAAGATATTTTTATAATAATGATTGCATCCCAAAAAACGTAAGATTGAAGACGAGTGTCTGGTTTTCAAAGACAGATGGATTACCAAATATTGTTTTATGCAAGTTGGTAACAAATCTGTTTGCTTGCTGTGTCACGCATCAGTGGCTGTTTAAAAAAAAAATTACTTAAAAAGACATTACCAGACAAAGCATCCCAATTTCGGAAACAATCTAACATCTGAAGAAAGGAAAAGAAAATGCATGGAGTTGGTAAGAATTCTGGATAAACAACAAACTGTGTTTACAAAACAGTCTTCAATTCAAGATGCCGCAACAGAGGCCAGTTTGGTGTTGTCACACAAAATTGTGAAATACAACAAGCTATTTTCTGATGGTGAATTTATTAAGGAATGTTTACTAGATGGAACAAACATTCTGTGTCCAGAACCAAACAACAAAATTGACAGTATTACATTATCCAGAAGAACTGTGGTCAAACGTGTTGAAAAGATAAGTGAGATTTGACACTTCAAGATGCAAGTAAGCATTTTTGTGGTACTCTCTTGCATTGGACGAGAGTACTGATGTACATGATACTGCTCAATTATTAGTTTTTATACGTGGAATAAACAATTATTTTAAACTCTTTGAAGAGTTACTGAGTCTTGAGTCGATTAAAGACACTACAACTGGCCTAGATATATTCAATGCTGTTAGTAGCTGTATTAAAAGAGCTGGGTTAATGTGGAACAAGATGGCCAGTATTACAACTGATGGTGCTCGTGTTTTATCTGGAAATAATATAGGACTGATAAAGTTGATCAATGATAGGATTAAGTCAGAATATCCTGACCATGTAATATTACCACATCACTGTGTGATTCATCAGGAAAGTCTGTGTAAATCTGTTTTAAAAATTAAGTATGTTATTGACGGAGTTGTCATTGTCATATACCTCATCAGATCAAGAGGACTCAATCACAGGCAGTTCAGAGCATTACTAGACGACCTAGAAACTGAACATTCTGATGTCCTGTACCACAGTACAGTTCGATGGTTGAATCTCGGAAAGGTTTTAAGGAGAGTATGGGATCTTAAAAAAGAAATAGTAATGTTTCTAGAGATGAAGGGCATATAATGTGACTTCAATGTATAAGCAGAGTGGAAGGTTGACTTTATATTTGCCACTCAAATAATGGAAAAGTTAAATGAACTTAGTGTTAAACTTCAGGGCAATGGTTTGTTCGCACATGAAATGTATGTTCCTGTAAAATCCTTTCAAGCCAAACTCGCACTGTTTTCAAGACAATCACGTGAAAACATGTTTTGTCACTTCCCTTTGCTGAAACAAGAAACTATTTCTGACGAAATTAGTAAAAAATTCAAATCTCAGTTAGATGTATTGGTTGAAGAATTTGGAAGAAGATTCCAAGATTTCAAGAACGTGGAGCAGCACTTCAATGTTATCAGTTCTCCTCTCAGTGCAGAAGCTCATAAAGCTCCAGAGCACATACAGTTGGCGTTGCTTGAATTACAAGCCAATAATTACCTGAAGGAAAAATAAAAGTCTGAATATTTGTTGGATTTCTATGATTCTTAGCCTGAACAATCGTTTACAAACTTAAAACCTTTGCAGCTAAATTTGTGTCTATATTTGGATTTACATATATTTGTGAACGGGCATTTTCTTGCTTAAAAATCAACAAATCTAAGAATAGGTCTTTATTATCTGAGTGCAACTTAAATGCAGCCGTGCAAATTTCTACAAGTAAACTTGTTCCAGATTTAAAAGGAATTATAAAATCTTACAAGAAATTACATACATCTCATTAGAAATTAATAATATCAATAAAGTTGTAACTTTTGTGACTGTATGTGTATGGTTTTTAAAAAAAATCTTCATTAAAACCCATATGAACCCATATTGTAACTGTATGCAACATAATAATTTTCAAAGATTGTTAAAATATTTGCAAAACCTTTAATCCATATTAGAAAATACACTGCTATAGTGTAAGTCTGTTAGAAGTGTAATTTATTTCAAAAGTTATCTACATTATGTAAAACTACCTTTCTTTACAATAAAAATATTTAATTGATTACTTAACGAGAATTGTAAACAAAAATATACATAATATTATATGCGGCCCTCCAATAGCTTTACAATTTTTAATGTGACCCTCTGCACAAAAAGTTTGCCCACCCCTTGTGTAAACTATTGAAATCATTCACGTATATTAACATGAAATATATATCTTGTTTCGTGATATATGTGTTATCTCTGATATTACAAGGAGACAAACATTGTGTGAAAATTAATTACCAAGCTTTATCCTGAAAACGACTGAACTCTAGACAACATGAAAACTGAGGAATGACAGTGTAAGTACAACCAGGTATAGACGACAACAATCAATACAGGAAGAAGGCTGACACAACAGGCGGATCAAACTTAAAGATACATATTATCTTATTGATGTGGTAATTAGGATTTAGTTAACAGCCACTCTTTGATAGTAGCTACAGTTAAGAATCAGAATAAAATGTTTGCATTATTTATATTGATGAAGTTTATATTGAAGAAGATGCATTTTAGGGCCCACTAATAAACGCATTACCTTTATCTTTGACTTAATTTGTTAATTAATAAAAGTATGTTAGAAGTTTGTCAGTGTGTGCAATTGGGGGGGGGGGGGGGGCAAGATTTGGACAGTCTGTCAACCAACTTATTCTTTGACAAACCCTACCTGAGGAGTTATTCACAATACATGACATGAATTGGATGGTTCAAATTCACACTATTCTATTTTACCAAGTTAGTGGCTGGATTATTCTCTTGCATCTTTTGTGATCTATATCAATAATAATTAATATAAATATTAATATATATAAATCCACTATACGGTCAGGAAATAGGATTCTCTGGATTTTTGGGTGATCATTGTGGAAAAGAGTTGTCCTACCGAAGATACAGAATACTTCGTTTATATCACAGTCCGTTGCTGATTACGCGTACTTCTGATCTTGAGAGAGAGAGAGGGGAGGGGGACGTTCTCTATTCGCCTCTAGTCCCTCCCACTTCTATAATTTTCTGAATATGTACATTGTCTTGTTTAACCTCCTCCTCGTCTTCTCGTAGGGTATCCATGACTGCTCTAATCAATTCATCATGTCTCTTCTTCTTATCTCGGTGCCGTACACCAAGGTTTTACCTGCACACATATCGGCTCTTTTGTTTCCCCTGATTTCAGCATGACATGGACAGTAGATCCATATAATGCTCTGCGTATTGTTGAGAAGAGTGACCCATTCAGTTCCGATCATACACTTTTCTATCTTGCGCAGCATACTTTGAGATTCCGATATAATCACTAAGTCTGTTAGTGGTTGCGTCGCCATCCACGTGAGAGCTGCTGTCACTACTTCTATTTCCATTCTCATACTCGATGCTGTAGTGGAGTATTCAGTATATATAGCCTCCACATCCATGGTCACGGTGACTAAAAGTGTGGGTCAGGAAAACAGAACGAGTCTTATATTTCTGTTTCCAGTGTGCATCAGGAGGAGGTACTTTTAGAATCTTGGTTTTCTGCTAACATTGGGAATTACACACGGGTAATGTGAAGCCCCTTTCACCGCACCCCACATCATGAAACGGTTTGCATTTTTTATATTTATATCTATATATTTTGCTGCACATATGTTAATATGGTGCAAGAACTGCGAGAAAATGGTAACAAAAATGACGCCATGGGTGCACCTCCTCGCGATTTGATGTTATATTTACGTTTTTTAATTACATATTTGTATTTTAGATTTTATTACATTTTTTTTTACTTTGTATTTCCAACATTCCATGTGTAAAATTTTAAAAACTACTAGTGATATTTAATTACCTCTCTACAACTGTCGTGCATGTTAAATTATGCTCATTTAATTAATATAATTGAGATTTATGGAGATATTCACAGATATTTATGATAAAAAGAATAGCATTTAACAATGTTCACGTATTCGCTGAAAGGGTAATGTGTGCGAATTTGTTCGTGTCCAGATCTAGGGCAGTTGATATATATCGTTACAGAGAGTAATGTTTGTATGTATTACGGTGACTATATCTATGTGACGTGTCTTTACATAACGTTTTCCTCGCTGCTAATCGGTAAGCCTCTCCGTTCTGTGCAAGATGTACAGCCTCTTCCTGCGTCATGTTCAGAAGGTCTTCGATATCCTGTGTCCATCTTAGTTTTGGTTTGCCTCTTTTGTTTTTTTTTCTGAAACTTGTTCCTCCATGATTAATCTCGATT
Source organism: Meghimatium bilineatum (assembly GCA_034231615.1). Classification (NCBI taxonomy): domain Eukaryota; kingdom Metazoa; phylum Mollusca; class Gastropoda; order Stylommatophora; family Philomycidae; genus Meghimatium; species Meghimatium bilineatum. The sequence goes on from CM067318.1 coordinate 29,044,415, forward strand.
CAATGTTGTTGAAATGTTTCATATTATTTGATTGTATCAGAGAACATGTACTGGCAACAAACAGCAGCAATAAGAGTAGGAAATCAATTTGGCCCTTTTCAACAAATAAAACAAGGAGTCAGACAGGGATACGTGCTTTCACCAGACCTGTTCTCTCTATACAGTGAAAACATATTGCGTGCAATAGTAGATATTCCAGGAATATCAGTGGGAGGACATAACATAAATAATTGAGATATGCGGATGACACTGTTCTGATTGCAAAAAGTGAGGAAGACCTTCAAAACTTAATTAAAGTAGTAGTCACAGAAAGCAAAGAGAAAGGCCTCTTACTAAATATAAAGAAAACAGAAGTAATGGTTATTTCAAAGAAAGAAAATAATACACCTTGCAAGATCATAGTGAATGATATAGTATTAAAACAGGTCCACCAATTCAAATATCTAGGTACAATTATTACAGCAGATGGAAGAGGTACAACAGAAACAAGATGCAGAATAGGACAGGCAAAAACAACATTTAGAAAAATGAAAAATATACTGTGTAATATGACCTTGTCATTAGAAGTGAGAAAGAGAGTTCTGCAGTGCTATATAACCCCTATACTAACATATGGGTGCGAGTCTTGGACAATAAACAAACAGGAAAGTGGGAGATTGGAGGCAACGGAGATGTGGTTCTACAGAAGAATGCTGAGAATACCATGGACTGCCAGAAAAACTAATGTAGAGGTGTTAAAAGAGTTAAATGCGAAACGGACCTTAATCAACAATATAAGAAAAAGGCAATCTTCTTTTTTAGGCCACTTCATGAGACAGGCAGGTTTAGAGAACATAATCACAACAGGCAAGATTGAAGGCACCAGAGACAGAGGGCGGCAGCGTGAGAAAATATTAGACAGTTTGACAACCCGGCACGGCAAAGAAACAACAACAACTTTGATACATAATACTGTGGACAGAGAGCTGTGGAGAGCCATGACCGCCTACGCCACCCGGCATGGCACATGATGATGATGATGATGATCAGTTAGAAGTTTCATATTATTTCATTGTATCAGTTACAAGTTTCATATTATTTCATTGCATCAGTTAGAAATTTCATATTATTTCATTGCATCAGTTAGAAATTTCATATTATTTCATTGCATCAGTTAGAAATTTCATATTATTTCATTGCATCAGTTAGAAATTTCATATTATTTCATTGCATCAGTTAGAAGTTTTATTTTAGTTTCCCTACATTATCAACCAGAATCCTATCTCCCACAGTTATCAAAAATCCTAGTTAGACCAGATTTCAGAAAGAGTACAATTAATATCAACATCCTTGACCCTCTTATCCTATTTTATACAAAGTCGTAAGTACCTTCAATATTTTCTATGCGTAATTTGATGTGTTTGGTGTTACTTAAATATGTTTCACCCCCTGACAATACATTGCCGCCTTGACTGCATCTCCTTGAAGTCCCTGAAGTACCCAGAGGACATTTTCGTCCAACTCGAGAAACCCTGTTTTAAAGCAATTTAAATATAACATTAGGCTGTCTTCATCATGACAATGTTTAGACCTAGCTAGTCCATCATCAGTATAGACCTCTGTACAGAAAATAAACAGGACGTCATTCATGGCGTTTTTTAAAATTATTGTTGTGCTTTGTGTTGATAACTATTTATATATTTGGAGTTGCATGACGGAAACAACCAAGACCAACTAACCAAAAATATATGGAAATAATACAAAAATCAACCTCTCAGGCCATGTTTCCTTTCTGTATACGGATCTCTACTGGAGCCAGCTCATGACCTAGAACCACTGTTTTTACGTGTGGTCCATTGTCATCTGAGAATATATATATATAAAGTCATGCTACAGCTTAACAAAAGGAGGCGGTTGTCAAGAAGCGTCGCCATGATGACTCCTCTTTGTACCATTTTGCACTAGTATAGCTTATAAATGTACAAGCCTTCTGTACCAAGACCTTCTCCAGAATCGAGATTGTCAACAGTATGAGACGTGTTCGCTGATTAGATTACATCTTCCTTAAACAACTCACTTGATTTTTTCCCCGTTACTTTCATAGGGTATCAAGACACAACATATAAACAGTGAGCAATGAATATTACGAGTAAAGTCAAATATGTCATTTCAGAAGACTGTTTTCCAATTAGCAAAATGGTCTATATTTCTGACCATCGCGCCATATTAGTTCTCGTTGCTGATATCATTTATTTTTCTTTATCAGATGTTTCCGTACTCTTCATTGGCTGGTGAGAAAATAGAGTAATCAGTTGTATCAGCCAAGATGAGTGACGCTGCGTGAAATCAGATAGGAAGTACTATTCTGAAGAAGGGCTTAGGATGTACTGTATGGGACAGTACTATTGTACATTGCTACTTTATTGTAACCATTTGTTACGCTGTGGAATGACCATATATATATATATATATATATATATGAGTGGTTCCCAAACCTGGAAAGACGTAGGGGTAGGTAATGTTACTATCAGATTCATATCACATGCTTAAGTCTGATGTGGCACACCAAAAACCTCTGCCAAATTGCTCATGATGACACTTGGCATTGCGACTTCCGGAGAACACACTGTCATCAAATCAGGAGTTTGAGAACAGATGCAGAAAGACGTGTGTGTGTGTGTGTGTGTGGGGGGGGGGGGGTAATGTGATCACAGATGTGCACGAGATGATTTTTTTTAAAAACTATCGTAGGAACAGCAAAAGAAATAATGACTATTGTTCCAGATACACATAATTTTTATAACCACAATAAAATGAAACTACTGTGTCCTTATGAAAATATTGTACTGACGATAAGTACGAACCATTCTTACCATTCTTTTTTTTTTTTTTCTTATGCCCGACCGCAATCCCAGTTTGACCTGTAGTTTTCGGAAATTACGACGTGGTTGAAAAAGTGAGACGGTTGGGGGACGAGGCGCAATATATCAAATGAGGGCGTCAGCTGGAACGTTTAGGGACCACTGATCTAGATGGCCGTGGTGTGTTTCGTTCTCCAGAATATATATCTTGCTAACCATCAAAATATTGAGAGCGAACGCAGAAGATACTGCCAACTACATTCAAGATTTTATCGATAAATAACACAAAGCTTACCATCAATTCCTAGGTGACCTTTCCGACGACCCTCCTTGGATGGCTCAAACTTGTCGATAATCTCCAAACACTTGTCTTTCGTAACTCGTTGCATCTGTTAACATTCCAAAACAGATGAAGATGACTGTTATAATCTTTGTTTTATTATCTAGTGACATTTTGTATTGTTAAAATTTGAAGAGAGATGAAGACATCTGCTTGCATCTTTATTTTATTCTCTATTGTAAATACACTGTTAATATTCTAAGATATGAAGACATATGTTTACATCTTTATCCAATGTAAAATGATCTGTTAAAATTCCAAGACAGATGAAGACATCTGCTTACATTATTGCTATATAATGTATTGTAAAATACACCGTTAATATTCTAAGTTATGATTACAACCGTGTTCTATTTATCTATTGTAAAATACACTGTTATAATCCAAGACCGATGATTGCACCTTTGTTCTATTATTTATTTTAAAAATACGTCTTCTATCTATCGTAGTCTTGAACAGCCTCTTGTTCTCTTTTCTGGAATCTTACCATCCATGATCAATCTTTCCAAGAAATTATGTCATATGTTGCCTTTTTTTTTAATAGTTAGCGGAAGCCAATCTTATTTTATGTTCAACTTTTATGTACCCCTGTATGGGTTTGCCTTTCTGCTCACTTTATTCTCATGACCTTTCTATATAACATTTGTCTATCAAATTCGTATACTCTGTTTTCTATAGGGGATATCATTGCTCGTCTCACAACCATATGTTGCTACTAGAAAAATAAAGTTTCTTAATAATGAAGAATTATTCAATAAAGTATATAACTAATGTGTGTATACCACCGAGTGATGTCTACAAGTGATTATTTCATAATTTTCTACATCTATTTCCTTGCTTAATTATTGTCTAATTAAACGAATAGGTAATTAGCTAAACAATGCAGAAAGAACAAAGTGAGCTGGCAATATGTTAATATCAGATTCATATTACATGCCTGATGTGGCATGCCGAAAACCTCTGCCAAATTGCTCATGATGACACTTGGCATTGCGCTTTCGGGAGAACATACTGTCACCAAATCAGGAGTTTGAGAACAGATGCTGAAACCGATGCAGAATTTGTTTCAGATTCAATCAGTAATCGTCTGCAAAAAAGATCTCCGGTTTCGATTCCCCTCATATACACGTTTACAGACTATTTCGCTTGTCCAGTTTAGAATATTATTTCTGCCGTTTAATTTTTGCGCTCACACGTACAGATTACCATCAGACGTTTTTTTGGTTTTTTCCTCACAAATAATTGCTACTGTGACACACCAGATATAAATCTAGAGGCACACCTCACAAAAGATGAATTACATGAATAAAATAAATCACAGAAACAAACATATATGAAGCACATAAAGTCATCTCCAGAGTACCCTTCTACTCCCTGACACTACAAGGCACAAAGGATAATAACGGATTGATAATTTATAGTAAATGATCAGTAAATGATCCTCACAGCAAAATATTCAGCACACTTTTCCGTTTATGTGAGTATGATTTGGACATCATTGATTTGAGAAATTTTCAAAAAATAATTCCCCACTAGTGCATGTGCCTGTCATCATCAATATCCTAGTGAATGTATTGTGTTTTCTTTTAACAAACCACGAGCGAGGAGTGAACTCAAACCCAGGTTACTGGGCGGCGAGCAAGTAGTACAGTAACTACACTACCGCGTTTTCCCTGAAAGAGATTGATAGTAAGGAAGGTCGGTTCCCATGATACAGATTGAGAAACATATGTTATTTGATAGAAATATGAAAATGATAGATATCAGTATAGTTATGAGTGTAATTTAACTTCAACAAACACAGCGCAAGCTCTTAGTATCTCCGATCCATATTTCAATAAATCCATCACTGTGTAGAGCTAGCTCCTCACAGTTATATTCCGGTGTTGATTTATCAGTCCCGTCGTATATTTATTATATTTCCTTTTCAATGCCGTTGAAATATTTACAACAATGCTCTTCACTCTTGAGAACGACCATGACTCACACTCCTGAAATCTTCTGAGCGAGTGTCAGAGTTGGGTAGACACAGCTCAGCAAGAAGGGAGAACCCTTCACAAGCTAAGGGCATCACAGTAGATGGTGAGAACCCTTCACCGACAGCGGAGATTGACGGTGTGAAATACCACGATAGACAGAGTTGCATGACCAGTCCATACGGGCTCATGTAATAATATTGTCACACAACCACGTCGGACATAAAAAGCCATTACAGATGATGCAGACGCGCAAATACGGTCTGGCGAGTCAATAGGCATTGTTCTTCGGACCCAGAGAACAAGCGATTAGGTAGAGCCAAACTAAAGGCATTGTTCATTCTCCGTCATATTTACAGGATCTGGGTGGACAGAACATTAATGTGTTTTCCGGACACCATACATTCTTTAAGCGCGAATAAAAGAACTATATACTCTATATCTAGGGTAAAACACGATTCCCAAAGAAAGTATGAATCTGAAAACATGTTTATGTAATGACTTGTCTCACCTTTGCGTACAATGAACAAGAAGTGCGCGGGTGAGAACAGATGGGCGCATGTGAGATGTATGAAGCATTTTGATTGGTCGGAAGTTTTTGCTAAGTTGGGGGGAACTTAGCAATTTGGGATTGGAATCGATTGGGAGATTCAAGGAGTTAGAGGACTATATACGTCGCAAAAGTGTCGGCTGTAAGCCGTTGTGTAGCATGGGAAAGATTATAAGATCGCTAGAGTTTTAGTATAAGGGCTTAGAAGATTTTAGATATGAGAGTCATAGCATGAATAGCTCTAAATTGGGAGACAGTATAAGTCTCCAGGTAAGGCAGGCTTCTCGATGAATAGCGGATAATCGGAACAGACAGTTTCAAAGAGTTGAACCGCTATTTGGATCCTACAATTCCTGACGTCAAAGTAACATCGCATAAATCGCACAACTTGAAATTAGAAATTGTGCATCCTCTACAGACAGATATGATCAAACGATTGCCATTACGATAACCACACGGTCGTTTAGAATAGGCAAGATTTGTGATATATGGACTTAGAGTTGTACATTCTAGCCGCTTACCATCACGGGCGGGGATTCCGAAAGTTAGGTAGAAGAAGAATCTTAGCTTTCAGAATAGGATGAATGAATGTATTAGCGGCAAGCGCCTGTGAATGAAGAAATGTGTGATGCTGTACATTCGAATTATAGGTGTTATAACACTTGACGTTATAACACTTGACGTTGTAGCCTTGATGTAAGCCAAGTCTTTGTAAATAAATAAACTAGTTTTATAAACATTGTGACTCTGGTGTCTCGCTGAAATTTGACTAGTGGTATTTGTATATATAGAACCAATGTACCTCCAGAATGATCTATTGATGTATCTACTGATTATGTGATAATGTTCATCGGTGTATTGCTTGCTCATTACCCTCAGCACCGTTATGCCTTGGCAGAAATATGAATGCAATGATTATGATTCTAGATTGCGTCAACAACTCTGCGCATTGACGGTGGACGACGACACCCGCTTCACATTTGAGGAACATTGTTCATTGAGTCACTATGTTTGCATGCGTGAAAATAGTCTTGTGACACCAGTCATAGCAATGCCCTCATCAAAACATGTATACCCCATTGAGGCCAAGTCCTTGAAGTGGAGATGAGGTTTAGTCCAGCCAACAGTGCCTGAAAACGGTGTGATTTATTTGAATGTTATTATTTTTCTCATGTCTAGGAAAATATTATGTCTAGAATGTACTTTTAGCCTTTCTTATTCTCCTTTAACTTCTGCTCCACATCCACCATCATTTGTGATTATGTGTCTGCGATATAAGTACTGAGCTACTTGTTGCAGTATATCTCCACATATTATATTTTGTGTTTGTTCCTCTGATTTTGCTGACTCTCATTGCTGCTGTTCTCTGGATGTTAATATCTAGTCGATAATCTCTGCTTGGTTTTTCTATATAACCTATTAGTACTAGTAGCTCATGTTCACTTTCTGCTAAGACGACTGTGCAAACGGCATATCCTAGATTAATTATTATTTCCACATTGATCTTGAGATATCGATCTTCCGTATGTCTCGTCAAATATAAAGAATCGATTGTGATCTGGCTTTTACATATTTTAATATTCCATGTGATCAGGTTTTAAGCATGGCTGGTTTCCATATCACTCAAGCCTAGGGCTATACTTAAATCTGTGGTAACATAGACGCAGGCATGAAACGTATTGTATTGACACTAACTACCGTCTAATGTATATCAATAGCAGCTAGCGTGTAACAAAGGCTATGGCTGATAACACTTATATAGAAAGTCACGATTGCTCACCGAAGAGCACCTAAGGGCACAAGTAGAAAACAACGACAACAAGAACATCACGACGTATTAGCTATTAAATCCGCCAAGAGACTTGTAGATACTCAATGGCGTACGTAGCACGATGCACAGAAAGAAAGAGGCGGTTGATACTAAAGATAGATGAGATATCACGTTCTGAACAAGTTCACATAGAAAACAAGTACTTTACTAGGATAGTCTGCGTGCTCATCTCATACAATGTCACTTATGTAGGTGTTTACAATTTGTGCTGCGAGTTTCTCATTTGCATGCAACACAACGTATAGGCAAAGCGACAAATGATCTGTCACATCAGCTAACATAAGCGATGATGTGTGTGATTAGAATGTAAATTTTAAGTAGGAAGCCAGAGGACAATTTTTCAATTCCCGTTAGTCTCAAGAGTGATTAGAATGCAGAACTATTCTGGTAAAAGACATAGTAAATACTGTATGCGAAATTTCTGCCATTTTTTTGTTAGTAATAACCGCCTCATTTTGTGACGCCCGCGCTTTTACCTTCTGTATACCTAGAAGGCAATGACCGTTCTCATATCACTACGGGATGACACTGAAGTATACACATATTAATAGTTAATTATTGTGACTCATAGGTTACTAGTGCTACTCGCATATCCAAACCCGAGGATAAAAGAGGGGTAAATTAAAGCATGCTATTTTTTATTCACAAAACTTTTTTTTTTAAAAGATAAAGATACTTCTCCAAATTATAAATAGTATTCCCCTAAAAAATCTTAAAAATTCCCCCCCCCCTCCCCCTTTATGACTAGCTTCTCTATTTTACGAAAACTTCCCTCCTCCATTTAATGAAGTCGTATTATACGAACATTATACATTATAACAATACTATGTTACCAATGTCAAACATGGTCTTTACCAGTCTCGTGGAAGATGAAAATCGTTACATGTGAAATGAAATGTCTGAGGAAAATTGCAATGTTTACTAAACTAGATAAAATAAGAAATAAAGAAATTATGAAAAGAGCAGGTATACTATCATGTATTAAACATATCGAAAGACAGCAAACAAAATGATTCGATCACCTTACGAGGATTACTCTCCCAACCAAATACCATTAAAAGCATATAACAAAAGAATATCCGAACATAAAGACAAAGGTAGACCAAGAAAACGGCGAATAAACATCAAGAAAACCTTGAACAAACATGGAATCAACGCAACCAAGGCAACAATACGGCCAGCTGAGACGACAACTGAGACTCCCATCCCTACGCTTAACGGCGCAAGAGTGCATACTATCAGCCATCATTCACCTGGGGAAAAACAATAGACAATATATACGACTCAGCGAATAACGCATAATTTATAACTACATACTAATTCTCTCAATCCCATAATATATGTTCTAAGCTCCAGACTCTAATACGAAAGTCATACAATGTGTGCTTTCGTAATCACGCGATACGGATTTATGACAAATAAGAGAGCTGTTTAATCTTGATAAAACATTCTATTAGTATATTGGTATGTATGAATAATAGAAACTATAATCTTGATAAAACTGACGGTGTGTACGTATAAATATAGAGAACTGTATAACCTTGATGAAACAGACTGTGTGTGTGTTCGTCTATCACAAGTGATGATGACCATTTTTACATCCACTTTTGAAAATTCAGTTAGAATTATGACCATACGTAATGATGTTCGTCCGTCATAATCGACGATGACCAAAAACTAAAACTTAATAATAATAACAATAAGTAATAAAAATAATAAAGTTAATAGTGCGTTTTTAAATGACTATCAAGTGTAATGAGTTCTTTCCTGATTTTTATGTAAATTTGGTAACTAGGGACGTGTTTAATCTTGAAACAAAAGAAGTATATGGTGACAATTGTGGGTGTACTGATACAACCCAAATGTCTAACACTGAAAATCACAATGGAATTGTTTAGAATTTTGCAGACAGATAACAGAGGCACTGTTTAAAGTAATTTCAATTGTTAGTAAGAAAGAGAGACAGAGAAAGAGAGAGAGACTGGGAATTATAGTAATGTTAAACTGTAGACATTCCGATGGAATTTTGAGAACGAACGCCAAAAATACGTTTGAGAATATGAGATATGTTTCACAGCATTGTAGGGGTGATGTAGGATGCTACACTTGTACATCTTCACACAAATAGAGACACGAGATACCATCTTTTTCATTATCAAACATTCCTCCCCTTTACACTCATCCAAAACACCCATCCAAATTATATCTGCGTCCACGATGGTTGTCCTAAATAAAACACTTAGCAACATCATTACATATTGGTATGTGATGTGTTCGGGCGTTTGCACACTCCTGATTTGAATAGAAGTTAAATTAATTGAGTGAAGCTGCGTCTCCGTGTCCGAAATAACACGAACCCATACTCCAGAGTTATCAGCACGTAGTGTTTTAATGACATAGCTATCCAAGAGTTTTATTATGTAATTTCACATACTAGTATTGATGTTTCTTTTTTCTACAGTATTGTTCATATCTATGTTAACTTCCAGTAGACTACAAGCACACAAAAAACGCGCTGTGGCGATAATTCCATGCAATCGTCATCTATATAAATCATTTATCTGTTTCTATCAATCTCGATAACCCGCATGTTTTGCTGTACAAACAACTGCCTATTTAGACCATGTTATATTTTTCTTCGATTTATATATATATATAGTGATGCATATATATAGTGATGCATATGACTTTCATGGTAATTTTCTTTGGCTGGCGACACAAAGTAGACAAAAAGTGACCAACGAAGATCACGGCAAAAGTCAAATGCGTCACTCGAAGAATGAATCCCGATTAACCAGGACTACTATAAATGACGAAAGAAAGTGAAATTGTGACGTTTTTAGTAAAGATGAAATCAGATATTTATAAACGAGAGACTAACTTTGTTCTCAATTTTACTACTAGTGGAAAGTGTGCGATGTCAGTTATAAATCTAGAACGCCATAATGTAGCTATGCTCATACCATGAGTGCAATATCCTAGATTGTTGCACAAGCTGGGAAAAAAAAATAGATGAGATAACCTTTGTAGTGTTTCACGGCAGCATTTTTGTTTTCTTCGACATGACACTTTCTTTAGGTTGATATTCAGAACCAATATAACCAAAGAATAAAAGGTTGGGATACAGCGTATTCTCAGAAAAGCAAGAGAGCGGTGTGTGTGCGTGTGCATGACCGTGCGCGTTATTTATAATTATAACTATACTTTGGTATGTATGTACTTACATACATACGTGCACGTGCGTTCTATAATACTGTCTTAAGTTATTACTGTCTAATAACTCTCCTTCTACAGACATTGATTAAAACTTGTATATCAATATTAGAATTGAATAAAATATCGAATATCGAAAGAGTTCAATAGCAGTTTTACATCCAACAATGATCGACGTTTCAACCAAAAGTTTGGGCAACCAAACACACAGTGGAATCACAAAAACAAGCGGAGACTACATGTCAGCAATGTAGTAGAACGTACTATTATTAATTAGTATATACATTATATTAACTCCTGCCGTGTCTGGATAATCAATTATTTGGTTCGGCCAGTACTAACTTCCTTGTGTAGACTCAGCCGCAGGAAATGTGCCAATTTATTAGATAAAACTGACGCTCGATGAATGCACTAAATTGATCTGGGAAGTTTTGATCAATGCAGATTCTGTAAAACTGTTCGTCTTTCGATGGATGTATTATGTATCAATATTCAATGTCCTTAAATTGTCAGGCCTACTTGTAACTACTTGTGAATTTCATCTGAATAAATCTCTACTACGCACACTTTCTCTCTCTCTCTCTCTCTCTCTCTCTTTCGTGCATCAACCGTATGGTAAACGGAACGTGAACTTCAGGGTGCTAAGAATAGAGCCACTGTCACCGTTCCAAGCATGTCATAGGATACGACTAAGTTGGGATAAGCTGATAACCTGTGAAAATAATATTATTGACACTGTATGCAATGTCTCAATTTCTTACATTTGTCTTCTATCAAATGATCGCCGTTAGTGATTCAGAAATGAAGGACAGCGGACATTGCATCAGCATTACTTTATGACTATATTCTAGGTGACAGGAAATAATAGAGGTCTCTTCAATGCGGATGGGTCAACAAATATGACCGTAGAACGAGGAGCTAGTTTGTCCAGAAGTGAGTGCTAAGCTCCAAGACGTGGGGATCCTGGGATACCTTCAGCACTGGAATGTTTCCTTTGGGGACTAAACCTGCATCTCCAACACCCTCACACAATACAACCATGTCTTTGAGACAAACTTATACGTGTCTGGGTATCACCGATACTCAACTGAGAGGTGGGGGGGGGGTGTCTGTGGTTTTGCAGAATTGCTAAGTGCTGTAAAGAGCTACCAGCTCAAAGCTAAAGGAATTATTTCATCATTATCATCTCTTATGTCATAATTTGAAAAAAAAATGAGGACCATTGATAATCACACCATTATGTTCTAGCACAGTAAAAGAGTATCGACTTTCTTTTGTGATCGTAAACAATTCATCATTCTCCATATTCATAGTTCTCTCTCTATTTTTTTGGACATGTATACAGACATGATTCCTTGTCAAAAATAATACTGCAGGGAACTGACGAAGGGGGAAGAAGCAGAGGAGGTCAAATAAAGGCATGGATAGACAAAATCACGGAATGGACATGACAATATATTTCTACACTCATCAGCATCCCTGAGGATATAATTCGCTAGAGGACTCTGTGTGCTGAAGCATCCAATGTGGTACCCCTACGACCCTGAAGGGTTACGAGTTTATTGATATATATTTATCAATAATTTCTTATATTGTAAGGGTTGAATATGACAAGGTTGAATATGACAATGTTGAATATGACAAGGTTGAATATGACAAGGTTGAATATGACAAGGTTGAATATGACAAGGTTGAATATGACAAGGTTGAATATGACAAGGTTGATATGACAAGGTTGAATATGACAAGGTTGAATATAACAAGGTTGAATATAACAAGGTTGAATATAACAAGGTTGAATATAACAAGGTTGAATATGACAAGGTTGAATATAAGTTGCAAGAGACAGATCAGTACAGTAAAGATCAATCTATTCAATTCGCAAGTTCTACGTACACTTTTATATAGAAGTGAAAGATGGACACGCAATGCAGACACGGAAAGACTAAGGCTATTGAAACAAGTGCTACCCTCGTTTGTAAAGAATTTTGTTTATATAGAAGACAAGACAAATATGTTCGCCCGAGCACATACACAAACGTACAGGTTATCAAGAACCAATTTTTGGCAGTGGTGCAACGGAGTAAACTTGTTTGATTAGGACGTATAACCGGACACATAACAATTTCTAAAATTATTTTGCAAGTAGCAGTCAAGGTGGAAGAAGAAGAATCGAACAGAGAAAATTATGGATTGATAACATAAAGGGATGATCTGGACATGTTTTCTCTACACTCTTCAGAATGACTGAGGATCGAGATGTGTGGATACTTATTGTGTTCCAGTATGGCACCCCAACGACCAGCATTATTATTTAATATTATTATTATTATTAATTATCACCACCACCACCACCATCATCATCATCATCATCATCATTATTATTATTATATTGTCGCATTATGTACCATTACTACACTTCTCATTACATTTCCCCACAAAAAGCAATACTACCTTGTTTTGACTGATCTGCTTATCAACTTTCTAAATTCCAGTGTATAGTAAAATATAGAAGGAAAAAAAAACAGTAAAAAAGGAGAATAGGAATTGCTAAAATTACTTTCAATGACATTATGACAATATTAACATGCAAACAAATCACAAACTAAACATGGGATTATAGAATGTTACATCTATTTTACATTATATGTATGACCCATAAACATGAATTATGAACAAACAACTAGAAGACAGAATTGATGCTTTGGAGATGTTGCACAGCCAAACACAGATATCTGTTTCTGCCAAGATTGTACAAGAGGTCATCCGCATAAGTAAGGATTCTACCTAGCCCATCCGCCTGCACATGTGCTATTTTGTAAGTAGAGTCTTTAAAAAGTACAGGTGACAGTGGAGTTCATTGTACCATTCCTGGTATTAATGTTCTGATTTCCAAGGTTCAGAATCCCAACTACAAATCAACTGGTCTAAACATAAGCAACATTGCTATACATCGAATGATCCACAATGTGTATGTTGAAGGTAATTTAAAAATTACATCTTCCAGATATATCGTTTTTACCATTATTTCTTCTTTTGCCTGGAAGCCCTCGTAAATAGTGTAAGCTAAAATTGCTGCGTTGGTAGTCATGTCTCTGTCTGGCCTGCATACGCCGAGGTGTCAAGTAAGTCCCTTTTTTATAGATCGACGGCCTTGCAAAAGTCTTGCAATGATCCATCTAGCACAGATCTATAAGTATTATCAAGCGTGATGATGCAGTAGCTCTTAATGTCGTTGACCCCCCCCCCCGCCTGCTTTTTCAAGTGGAAGGAAGTAAGTAACTACCCCTCAAAGTAACCAGACAAAATATTCCGGAAAAAAGATCCCAAAGACAAAATATACCCAGTCAAGATATCCCGAAACATATATATGGAAATATAATATATGAAATATGTTATACAAACTGTAATAAACATTAATAAACAAAATAAAAAGTAAATAATTATACTACATTATTTAACTGATACGAATTGTCATAAATGACAAACATGAAACTAAGTTCAATGATTGGGTTAACCACACAACGTTAATGTTCAAAACACATGCTGTGTTTTTCAAGAAGAATTTGCCACACAATTGTCGAGGTAGTATGTTTACATAAAAGACTAACTTAGTCTAGTGGCAATTCTGAGTCCAGCCTATCGTTGTTATTTTACTTTTCTAGTTTGTGGAAACACTATTAAGGTGCATGTATCTGTCAGTCTTGTAGAGGAAAACACCTGAGTGCCACTAGCCTTAGTTACTCCAGATCTCACCACCATATGTTTGTAGTATAAAAGATGTATGCTCTATCGTATGTGTGCATAACACATGTCACATCTCCATCTTATTTTTGCATTAAAAAATGTCATATCTGCTATAGGATGTCCATAAAATTACGTTGACAATGTTGCACTCTCCTATTTTTTGGCCATGTAAATATATTTTGTATGGAGATATTTAGTCAGGGGATCATTTGTCTGGAATATATTGTCCGGTATAATTTGTCTGATAATATTTTGTAATTATTACCAGGTCTGATAAAACCCACCTCTGGTATGTGTCATGTCTCAAACTTCTGTTGAATTCCTGTGTAATGTTTCTCCTTATTTCAGATGACCATATCATATTCCGTTGGCCAAGTTGCACCATCTGTCTCTTTTATAGTTTGTTTCATGTCCTCGAAAGATACAAACTCATCTTCATTATCGAATGGTTTTAGAGATGTTAGTGTTCGAAACAGCATTGTCCATCACTGTCACAGTACCTATCTTTACAGTGATATCGCTAGAGGATAACTGTGCAAGTTGACAATTCTGATACTTTCCTACATAAAATACTGCTTTACGTGTAATATGCAACACTCTATTTCTCACTCTCTTGTCCATAGAATAACAATAGTCATCTGTCGCAGATGATAAGTCTTATGCTTGTGATATTGCATCTTTCTACTGTGTGCAGAAATGAAAATAATGTTATATTTTTACATAGAATCCCATGTCACATTTGGGACATGTATTGTCACAATTCAACATGTGTGCATTTTTCTCTTTCAAATGCTTAGCTCTGTGACAGCAAAGTTACCTGGTTCAGATTCCTCCGCAGAAAAAAAAATTGTAATGTGGGATTGGAAACTCAACTCCACCTCCAAATCTTATTTGTTGACGTGTGTATAGTATATGGCAGATCATAATTTTGCAATTCTGTTTTTTTTTCTTTCTCTCATTGGCAATAGCGATGTTCAAATAAAAACAACTGAAAATCTATGGCACGGGGCACACACGGGAACTAAGGTGGGTATGTGTGTTACGTAGATGTATGTGTGTTCCTTTTGGAAACTACACATTTGACAACTTGCATAAAGCTGCTGGAAACAGTCGTAGAAACCAATTCTTTTACACTTCTCTTAGATATCTTGTCGCATTGGTGATAACGGCATCTGTATCCTTGAATCGCCATCCTTTCAGTGCCGAATTAGTCAAGGAAACAAGAAAACATCAACAGGTGCGGGGTCGGGAGAATATGGATGCTGTTACAACGTAATCACATTGTGGTTTGCGAGGTACTGCTTTACTAGTAGGGATCGTTGTGCCGGCGCATTTACATGCAGCATTATCCAACTGTGTGACGACCTTGAGGAAACGCTTGTGTCACACAAATACTTGAGGTTTCTTAACTGGTGTGTCACCATATGATTTGCTTTGCTAAGCAATGTTAGTGTCTCTGATTATAACTTCTGCAGCAAAACACAGAATTCTATGCTCGTGAGTGCCCCATAAGGTTTATAAAAGATAAAGAGGATTGATTCGACGCATTGAATTTGTATGTGCTCTATACTCTCAACGAAGCGGCACGACATATGCTATTAGCACCCCTCATAGCACATAAGTCGGTAGCTTAAAGCGATAATCCTCATGGATTTTCTTTTTCTTTCTTTTTTAAATGTGCAAACCAGATGTTGCGAGCGAGAACAGAACCCACGACTTTTGAGCATAAAACAAATGGCTTAAGTACTAAGCCAGGAAGATTCCCAGAAAGTTATGTGCTGCTATAGAGAAGACAAACATACAGTAGAACATGTGCTCCAAAATTTCTGTCTTCATGAAAGGAACAGGTCAGAGGTATGACCCACCCGACGAACCAGAAAGAAAACTTATGACAACGTGACAAGCCTGAGACGTACCGCTACCTTCATAAGAAAAATACAAGTAGTTTTATGAGCACAGGAAGATGAAATTCCTTCATGCAAAATCGCGAATAGCTTCCGTGTCGCTCAATCCACAGGATATTGGTACCATAAATCATCTAGGTAAGTAAAGGCTGCAGGTGTGTTGATAGCAACACCACCTACTGCTGTTGATCAAAATAAATACGGACTTCACAGACTATTTCACATAAACTTCAATGATATGAAACTATACTTGTTATAATAATTCCTTAACGAGTATACTATACTATAAAATTATCTTTGATGCTACTTATATTGGCACAGGAATAATATAATTAGGAAGTACTGGCGAATATAGAAAATAATCATAAAGCAGCAGACATAATTTGAATCAGGTCCGTTCACTTGACACCGATTCGCCTCACAACTAGAGTCAACTTGTTTCCTGAACCCTTACCTTCTGTTTTTTTACTTATATGAATATACCCTAATCGTCGACCGAAGTTTTAAGTTGACTTGATACGCATATAAAGCAGAAAAGATGTTCACGTAGACCAAGAGAAAAACATTAAAGAAGTGTTTCTCAACCCGTAAATATTAGCGGCCCCCGCCTTTTTAAAAGAAAAAACCCACACTTATGACATAATAATTCCCCCCCCCTCCCTATGCACCAAGATTCTCATCTATTTTTTATATATATGGAATGGGGCTGCCAACTCCACCACCAAACCGTATTAATGAACACTTATGATATTTATGGAAGTTCGCTTATGCACATAACGTGCAACTTCCAGTAATGGTCCCCATCAAAGTTACTTTAACCAAATTTTGTTATCATTAAATAAACGTTACCTGAAAAGCAGTTTACATGCCACAATTGTTTTCTAATTCACATTTCAGCCTAAAGTTAAAGTCTGCATTAGTTACAGCAGAACACCAACAGGACAAAAGGTGATCCTCGATAACAGACAGCATTAAATGGCTCCTCTCGTTTCCAAAATACAAGATGTGGGCGACAGTGTCACCGTTAAAAACTATAATGTTATACAAATTTAGCAGTTAGTGAAAGAACAATTAAGGAGCAACAGAAAAAAGACGTCTAAACCAGAAATATCTCAAACATAAATATTTATACTGTTTGCACATGAAAGCTGCTTAGAATAGCAAAAACCACACAACAACAAAATGGAAGTATCCATCAAAGAACCCATTAAGCATGATTCTAAAACTGGACGACAGGGAAAACTCACTTAGGAACATATTTAGATACATAATATTCAACAAAACTCAGATGGGATTTCGTAAGAACAAGAGCTGTGCAGATGCAATTTTTACTCTCAGACAACTGGCATAAAAAAAGGAAAACAACTAAGAACTATATATCGAGTTTGTCGACCAAGAAAAAACATTCCACAGAGTAGGCAGACAAGAACTATGGAAAATACTATCAAAATACGGAGACCAACAACAACTAAACAACCTGTGCAGGAGTAGTTACACGGAATGTCAATATGAAGTTAGGTGCTGGTCTTTCAGGCAAATTCCAAATACACTCTGGAGTGCGACAAGAATGTGTCCGATCTCCCTTGCTATACTGTACATATACCAATTGTATATGTAAAATTTCCAACACCAATGAAGAAGACAACATAAAGAAACATCCTCAGCGAAATTCTTTCTGCAGATGGTCAAGCAATAATATTAACATCAGAGTTACAGCTACAACAACATATAAATATACTCCACACTACATGTAAGATCTTTAACATGAAGGTACATACAGAAAACAACTAAATTAATGTCAACCACAAAAACAGAAAGATACACTACCATTATCATCGATGATCAACAACTTGCACAGGTGACAAAATTTACTTACCTTGGAAGCTTCATCTCATCAGATGGGAAAAGCACAACAGAAATCCAACACAGATACAATATAGCTTAACATATCTTAAGACATATGTTTTATATTTTGAAAAACAAGTATGTGAACATAAATGCAAAAACTACACTATATATAACGATCATCACACCATCACAGTGCTACCAATGTCAAACGTGGACACTAACAACAAAAGACAAAAAGAACATGTTACAACAGAAATGACTTATCTACGTAGATTTCTTGGAGTAACATTGACATAACAATAAGAGACAAAATCATAAATGAAATCATGAGACGACTAACAAACACAATTTCAATGCTGGATTTCATCTTAGGACAGCAGATTAAGTGATTTTCACGCCTCCATACTATCATCAGATATTGCACCACAAAAAAGCATTACTATACAGACACGATGGATAGGGGCAGACCATGTACAAGAGGTATTATAGAAATAAAAGAATCAATGAAAACAAATATATATGAGGCACACAAAAAACAACGAAAAAAGCCTACTTCAAAGAACTATTCCACCCCTGACGCTGCAAGGAATAAAGGGGTATAAAACGAAAAGAAAGAAGAAAGAAAGAATAACAAGAGTCCCAAATGTAACACGCGAGAGGAAATCGATGTATGAGATCGACTTGACATATGTAAATAGTAGGAGTCGAAGAACCCGACAAAGAATATAAAAACTTTACAGGATCAAGCACGTATCTCTAGATACAAGATCGTGAGACTCAGAATTATAAAAACTGTTGTCTCATTCAAAAACGGCTTTCTAAAATGACTCATTTTGACTTTCCCCGCTATTTTCATTAATCACTATGATTATACGTTGTGTCGCCAGCAACAAATATGCTGCTAAGAGAGTTTTCCTTGCTGTCCAGTTTTAGAATCATACTTAATGGGTTCTTTGATGGATATCTGCATTTTTCTGCTGTGTGGTTTTGCTATTCTAAGCAGACCTAACATGCAAACAGTATAGATATTTATGTTTGAGATATTTCTCTTAGTCGCTTTTTTGTAGGTCTGCTTAGTCTTTAGTTCATTTGATGATAAAAACAATATTTCAATTCTAAACATTCGAACTTTGCATACGGTGTGTATTGTTTTCATTTCTTCTCTCTTCCACTTATGGTAAATCCGTGCATGCTTTTATTTCTGTGATTGGGGTAGTTTTTATACGTACAGTTATAATTCTGAGGGGGCGGTTTTGTAACTTCGAGAGATTTGGAGAGTTGCTTTTGAAATGCAGTGCCTTATGTTGACATTCCATATTCCACAGCTGGTCTTACATATACCCCATCCCATGTGTATGCTCTACTTAGAATTTTCCCATTTGTTCCCCAATCTATTCCAGCCAGTTTTTTAAGCAGTGCTGTTCTTATTATGCCTTTTGTTTGGCACTTGTCGGTGTGCTGTTTCCATGTCAGTCTAGGGTCAAAAGTGACTCTAATGTATGTGGGTCTCATCCTATGGCAGTGTTTGACCTTTTATGGATAGTGAAATTTTGTTTGGTTTAGTAGACATGCTGAAGATGGTGTATGTAGTTTTTTGTAGCATTGATAGACATTGTCCATTTTTCTGTCCACTTAGCCATATTGTCCAGTTCACTATAACCTTATTTTTGTTGTGCTCACTCTCTCTTCACTGAACCATATCGCTAGATCATCTGCATACACTGCAGCATTTGCGTTACGCGAGAGAATTTGGTCAATGTCATTAACGAATATAAGGAATACATAGCAAAAAGGGAGGGGGGAGATAGAGCAGCACCATGTGGTACTCCATGCTCAAGATGTTCTTTGCGATATACTTCATTCCAAGTTTCACTGCTACCTTTCGGTTGTACAGATAGTGTTTTATCCAGCTGTGCATGCGTCCATTCACCTTGTCTTGCTGTAATTTAAGGAGTCCATCATTCCACACACAATCAAAGGTCTTTTCCACATCTAAAAAAACCACTGTTGTCTGGACAATTAGTGTGATCTAGTCTCTACTTGATCTACACTTTCTGAAACCAGCCTGCTGATTTAGGATAATTTTATTTTTTATAGGAACCACATCATTCTTTTGCTTACCAGGCTGATGGTCGATGGTGAGTTTGATGGTATAATGGTCACTTCTACCGAGCTGCCCCAGCACATCCCTGTATGTTATTTTAGCGAAACCATCTGTTGCAAAGGCTAGGTCTGGGGTTGAGGTGGTGTACTATCTTCTAGAGTAGAATAGGGGTGGGTGTGGGTGTGTGTGTGGGGGGGGGGGGTTGGGTGTCTTCGGGTTCATTCGGCAGTTGAAGTTTCACCTCACTGTTTGTCTCCCACTTCTCCTCTAGTATCTTGTTCTGCATATCCTCAGCTCTGAGAGTGGCTATTAGTAACTATTAAAGTCTCCAATCACAAGACAGTTGTCTTTTGCTGTATTGATTGTGTGCAGAGATATGCTAATATCTTGTGGACAGTAAAAGGTATATACTGTTACCTCTTTGGCTGGGAGTGTTAACCAGGTTCCAATTATTTCAGCTTGAATTTCTGTATCCACTCTAATTTCTGAGGAAACAATATCATTTTTAACTAGTTTTAGTACTTCTCCTTTATATCTCTTTTCACTGCTGCTCCGAAATGTTGGTATCCTCGGATGTTGAATCTGTTGTTGTTTGTGAGGTGTTTCCTATATACATGCTTATATTGATTTTCTCTTTGTGTAATCGGTTTGTGAGTGTTCTAGCTTTATAATAACGAGTATGTTACACTTGGGGGGGGGGCGCTCTTGCTCTAGCATAAAAAGCAGTTATCATGTGAATGCTCATGCTCTAATATAAAGAGAGCGTTACCATTTGAGTGCTCTTGCTCTAATAAAGAGAACAGTATCACTTTAGTGCTCTTACTCTTGCTTAAAAAGCACGATTTCATTTTAGTGCGCTAGTATTTAAGTAACAAATGTGTTATCACTGGAGTTTGTTTAGTTTAGTTGTTTAGTTTAGTTTAATTAATTAGTTGGAAGGTTGGGTTGGATTAGTTGGTTGGCTAAGTTTGTTTTTTTTGGTTAGTTGGTTGGTCGTCAAATCATAATCATGGCACTTCGGACAAGTCAATGGTGCTTCGATCTCGTATATAGTATGTCCTGTCCCTCAGCATGTGATAACTGACTGTCATTGTTCTGTGTTGGTTGCTAACTCTTTTTTTAAATTCCTATATGTCGCTCGTTTCTTGCAACATCACGCTTCACTCTAAGATCCTCAATTCTATCCACTGATGCGAAAAATTAAATGCATAACATATCTTCTAACTAGTCCAACTTCATTTATTGAATTGAAAATATCGGAACGTTACTTAACTGCCACTAGTCACTGCGGTCATGCTGGCATGTCTGCTCTTTCATTCCCTCAACACCCTCGTGTCCAAGTATAAAAACTAAGACAACTCTCTTCACTTGAGTGCTCTAACATTAACCATTACTTATAATATGACCTCTAAATAACACGAAACATGCATGCACTATTAGTAATCCTGATTGTATTATCTACATTTCAAATACACATCATACACAATCATGAACTTATCACTAACACCGACAACAGTGACTCACCCCTTGTTCAGCTTCCAAAAATAATAACAAATCATCAGTGGACATGTAATCAGCATTGCTTGCATATCTGAAATAAGAGAACAAACATCAAACAGTGCAAGAACCATTAGCGTCTCGTGTGGACAAAACGAACATACATTGATGCTAGACATCAAATACAGGAAACAATAGCAAAAAAATTAATGGTGGCAAAAATCATGACCAGGAACTAGAATCATGAATGGAAGAACATTAGACGTGAACAATAGCCGTAACCAGAGTTAAACACACACTCAGTGAGGGCATACTAAAATGGAAACAACCATATTGTGACTTTAAAGCGTGATCCTCGGCAATGTAAGACATATTGGTTAATGAGAAATTAAGGACTCTAAAATAACTCATTTGACTAAACCATCGATTTAATTTCGCTGTCACACAAAGTATAATACTAGTGACCAATGAAAATCACGGGAATATTCGAATGAGTCATTAAGATGGCTTGATTGCTTTGATAAGCCAGTATGTCTTATAGTTTAGGCGGCTTTGCTTTAAAAGTACCATAAAAATCTGACAAAATACAGCCAGCGGGTCTATTCCGGTACGTGAAGTAATCTTTACTGGGTCGTCAGGCTGATTTCAAAGTAGTACATGTACTGATCCCCGAGTTAATAAAACGCTAATGAGAGGTTCAAGGGACTTCAAAAAATATATATTAAAGTTTGTTTGCCCA
Organism: Meghimatium bilineatum; assembly: GCA_034231615.1. NCBI lineage: Eukaryota > Metazoa > Mollusca > Gastropoda > Stylommatophora > Philomycidae > Meghimatium > Meghimatium bilineatum. The sequence continues at coordinate 29,067,004 of CM067318.1, forward strand.
TCCCAAATACACAGAAAAGCTCAAAAACAGAAAACAATATTAAAATTTAAACACGGGAAACGCCCAAAAATAGAAAACAATATTAAAGTGTAAAGTCCTCGTCCCACACTGAAAAAAGCTCAATACTAGATAAAAATATTGCCTATCTCCGTTTTAAAAAGATATTTATAACAGATTATACACAAGAGTTGCCATTTGGGCCACTTTTTGGGCCATATTTATCAAATTTTGCAATTATTAAAAGTTACTGACCATGAACTTTATTTTGGAAATGTATGAAATTTTTTTGAAACATCCACTTTGTTATTCCGATTTCTAATGTGATGGACGTGTTTCCATGTTTGCAGTTGGATAATGTAAATTACGCGGTATCGACGGTGTACTCAGCTTATTACTGGAGACAGTGAGATGCCAAATTTAGTTCTTTCCTGTAGAATTCGTGATTTTTGTTCTTATTTGATCATTGATGAAATGAAAACATTCCAGTTTGTTCCGACTTGTGGATTTTGTTGCATACAAAAATGGCGTCTCAACTACTCCAGCTAACGGTTAATTTATCAGCACATTAGGTCATCCCAAAGAGACAACCAATGTCAACAGTAGGGAATGTCCATCCAGAAACAAAAGTCTTTGACAGCGTACGAGGCAGAGGAATACATACGATTCAACGGCCCAAACCGTGAAGTAGCAAATAACACACGAGGAAAATTCAGGACATAATAATGAATGCTGGCTGGCCACCACTAAAATAATGAAGCCTTACCACGTATATCCCAAAGTCAAGCAACGGACCAACACCACCTGAAGAATAGAGAGAAACAGATTAGAATAGGCATTTGATATGATAGGGAAGCTACACCATGAAGGGAAGCTAGAAAACCGAATATTAGAAGAAGAAGGTTTAAATTTAGATATTCTAGGAGTGGCAGAGACAAGATAGAAGGATGCTGATTACACACGAAATGAAGACTTTACTTTTATACATTAAGGAGCAGATTTCCAAGAACGGAGAGAGAGGAGGAGGCTTATGTGTGTGTAGGAATACTGATTAAACAAGAATTAGAAAAATACATCAGCGGGTACTGGACATACAATGATAGAATCATGATGCTAACGAGCCAAAGCAAACCCGTTTTATCTAGCAATTATACAAATATTTGCACCAAATTCAAACCACAATGAAGAAGAAATCGACAACTAGTAAGAAGCTCTATACCATCTACTCAAGCCAATACGATCAACATACATTTTAATACTCATGGGAAACATGAATGCAAAAAAAGGAAAAGGAGACACAAGAACATTGTAAGACAATTTGGGTTAGGAAACGACAGGAGACTTGTACAGTTCTGAGAGAAAAATAACATGACAATATGCAATAGATTCTTGGAGCATGAAAATAGAAGATCAAATACATGGAAAAGTCCTGGAGACAGAAAGAAGAGCCACATAAATTTTATTATGATCAGAAACAAATTTTGAAAGTGTAAAGAATACTAAAACATACACAGAAGCTGCTATCAACTAAAACCATAATCCAGTGTTGTGCAAAATTCATGTAAAACTTTCTTTTAATAGAGCATATAAGAAAGCACAATGCACATGTAGACACATGAGCACTGAAGCAACCAGATATACTGCAAAAAATACCTTGTAGAAGTATAGAACATCTATGAATAGCTAACGATAAAATGCATGGAATAATACAGAAGTGAGAATCCAGAAGAGAAAATATACAATAAATGTGTTATACTAAGGAAAACCATTCAAACAACAAATGAAAAGTATCAAATTTAAAAAAAACAACCCAAGACCAAACAAATATGGATCACATGAAATACTTGATAAAATGTCAGAAAGAAAGAATTCTAAAAAAAATCCCAAAATATTGAGTTGTAGACTTCAAAGCAACAAAAGAACAATGGCTAGAAAGAAAATACAAAGGAATAGAGATCACACTACAACAGACAACTAAAGAAATTTACATGGAAATAAGACTGATCAGACTTAAGAAAAATCATATAAATGGTGCTGGCTGCATTAAGGATAAGAGTCAAAAATTATATTTTATACGACAGAAGTACTGAAAATATTGGCAGATTACACTAGTCAACAATGGAATCTTTACTGACTGAAAATGGTTTTAATCTGCAGTACCTTGGTGTGCTAAAAACGAATATAATAATACAACAAATTATTGGCTCTCTTTTTAAAGATATTCCATGTAGTTCAATTTCTGTGTTTAACTGTGTAAATCTATCCAGTATGACTGCAACGAAATCGTTAATATGCCTAGAATGATGATATATATATATATATATATATATATATATATATATATATATATATATATATATATATATATATATATATATATATATATATATAGAATCACATTTAATCATCATTTATAGTTGATTGAACCATTTTCTAATGCAGTGAAATACTACTACCAGGCGGCTGCTGAAGTAATCTGACGCCGCAGTGTACTATATAAAGTCCAGCCGGAAAGGCTGAGCTTTTACAATGTTTCACACATTTGCGAAACAGTTTACGCTACTGTCACATAAAACTGTTAATGTTTTATCCATGTATGATGCCGAGCGGCACACACGAATAGACTTGTACTGAGGTTCATCATCAACCCCACACAGAATAACACAGGAAGAACTAAATGACCCGGATCGTGATCTAGACTTATTCAAGAACAAGACATAATTGCTCGGATCAAGACGCCTACAACGAAATCTACTAGAAGGAGATTTTACAATTACTTTATATCGAAAGCGTTAACCTGCGATACGCAGATGGCACTAGTCTTTTAGTAGAAAGTGAACAGGACCTACAAAGACTAGTATATCAAGTAGATAAATTAAGTAAATAATATTAACTAGATATAGACATCCAACAAAACTAATTAGAAAAATCTCAGAATAATAGGTGCTGAACATAAACATACATGAAGAGATACTCCAAAAAGCAGAACATTAATAAAATATGGGACAGAAAATTACAAATGATGGCTGATGTGAAACAGAACTTAAAGGAAGAATACGAATGGATAAGAGTACTTTCAACGTCACGAGGAAAACATTAACATATAAACAAATTACAAACAAGCTAACAATGAGATCATAAACTGATGCATCTATTCTATATTAATGTATGGCTCAAAAACATGGACAATGAACAAACAATTAGAAGACATAATTGATGCCTTTGAGATGTGGATATATACAAGAATAGGGAAAAGTGAAAAGTGAACAAAACATACAAAGAGGATCTAACAACACTTCGTACGAAATAAGAACTATTAAAAGAAATACAAATCAAACAAATAAAGTAATATGGACATATTAAAAGGCATGACACCTTGTTGAAGACCTTACTTGAGAGTAAAGTCGAGTGAAGACTAGCAGGGGTAGGCAGAGATACAAGTGGGAAACTTCACGATATGAACATATTACAGTCCAGCATAGTGCACCATCAAGGCAAGAGACAAGGGATGATGGAGGTCCGTTGCAGCCAACATTCGTTGCGGAGACGGCACTTGATGATGATGACTGTTCTATATTTTCTTACGTGTGACAATTTCTTGTTAATTATTAGATATTTATAAACACTATCTACTCTACTCATATATGATGAAGATGTTCGTCCGTCGTAATCGACGATGGCCAAAAACTCAACCATAATAACAATAAGTAATAAAAAACAATAAAGTTAATAGTGCGTTTTTAAATGACTAACAAGTCCAATGCGCGCACAAAATGTTCTTTTACAGAATTGACAACTCATATATAGATGTTGAAAGATGAGTACAAGTTACAAGCAGGTATTTGATAATACCTTTCTCAGGATGTCAAGCTTTGTTAATATAGTCAGACCTTATAAAGCAAACAATAAGAACAAACATTTCCGTGGTAATAAAAAGCACTAGACAATAGTTGGGACAAATAATTTAACTGTATACAGCAAACATACCTTGTAGAAGTAAAGAACAGATATGAATAGCTAATGATAGAATAACAATACAGAAGGTAGACAAAAATTATGTTTAACTAGTGTGACGACTTGCAAGATCTTCTTCTTCTTCTTCGTTCTCAAACTCCTGCAGATTAGCTGGATGTAGTCCGGAGAACGGAATGCGTTGTGTCATGGTTTACAGATTAGCTGCAAAATGTGCACCTTTTTATTGCAAGATGTGGGATGTATTTATTCTTCCGTGTCCATGGATAGAATGCAGCACCTGTGAGTGAAGTGGTGGAGTGCAAGAAACCAGCGGCATATAAGAATCACATGAAGAGGTATCGACCAACACAGAACCGGAACAGTCAGTTACCACATTCTGAAAGGCATACTGAAAAAGCGATCGGAGCACTTATGTACTTATCCCTAATTTGACTTTTCTTCTACGTTCGTTCTGAAAATTCTGCAGATTAGCCAAATGTAGTCCGGTGAACGGAATGTGTGGTGTCATGGTTTACAGATTAGCTGCAAAATGTGCACCTTTTTTATCAGATCCATGGTTTACAGCTTAGTTGCGATATGTGCACATTTTTTATCAGACTCACCCAACTTCATGATTGTTTATGGGTCACTTTGACCCTCTATGCCAATTCCATTTCTCAAACCGCTTTAGTCGCCTTTTATGTATAAGTTATTTATAAGTAACCGTGTCGCTATTCTGTGTTTCCCTTTCATGTGCCGGCAACACACTGGCCCGGAGTATCATGGTGATGATCTGCCGACTAACTAACTAAAATTTATATATTAAATAAACTCCTTATCTAACTATCTATCTAGCTACCTAACTAAACTAGCTAAACCATCTATCCAGTTACGTAACTAAACTAACCAAACCATCTATCCAGCTACCTAACTGAACTAACCAAACCATCTATCCACTTACATAACTAAACTAACCAAACCAACTATCCAGCTACCTAACTGAACTAACCAAACCATCTATCCACTTACATAACTAAACTAACCAAACCAACTATCCAGCTACCTAACTAAACTAGCCAAACTATTTATTTAGCTGCCTAACTAACCTAGCCAAACCATTTATCCAGTTACCTAATTAAACTAGCAAAACTATCTATCTAGCTACCTAACTAAACTAGCTAAACTATTTATCTAGCTACCTAAATAAACTAGCCAAACTATCTATCTAGCTACCTAACTAAACTAGCTAAACTATTTATCTAGCTACCTAAATAAACTAGCCAAACCATCTATCCAGTTAGCTAACTAACTAGTTTACCGGCACAACATATGGATCTGAGTGGCAGCTATTAGTTTACCGGCACAACATATGGATCTGAGTGGCAACTATTAGTTTACCGGCACAACATATGGATCTGAGTGGCAACTATTAGTTTACCGGCACAACATATGGATTTGAGTGGCAGCTATTAGTTTACCGGCACAACATATGGATCTGAGTGGCAGTTATTAGTTTACCGGCACAACATATGGATCTGAGTGGCAGTTTTAGCGACCTAATGGAGATAACGAGTAACAAAAATCAGATGGTTCATACAAGACTCAACCAAATACCCCATGAAGTTGGGCCAGTTAAACTGTTTGTGTCTAATTGCTAGTTATTGTTGACTAAAGGACCAATCGGGCTCAAATCGTTTGTGCATCTTTTTATTAGATCATAATTATAGTAATCCCAAAATAGTTATTACTTATTAATACAACTATCTAGTTTTAAGAGTATAATATTCCGTGTGATCGCACCGAGTTTGAATTCATTGAGCAGAACTGGCATCCTGCAAGATAAAGACTAGTTTTGAACTGATCTTAACTACAATCTCAAGACTGAAGACCGTATGGAAAACAGAACAAGTACATCACTGACGATCGATATATACGCGTTCTTAATACTGCAATACATATCATTTTGTATCAGTGTGAGAGTTGGACAACTACAGCTGACGCGGAGTGAATACAGGCTTTTGAAAAGTTTTATACGAGTGACACGTATTGATGAAACGGAACATAAATCCAATTTAAACGAGTGAGACAATATAAAGCCCTTGCAGGTCAGCAGGAACGTGTCAATGAGGAAACGCCGCAGAATACTGTGGTTTGGGATTACGGTTAATAATCATTCCATTTCTAAGACAATTCTCCCGGCAGCAATTTCGTGTGGGGGATATGAAAACAAAGCTCTTGTGTTGCCGGAGAATAGCAATACTATTACCTGCCATGAATATCGTAGGAGGCTACTAAGGGGTTTTTGGGTGGATGATGTCCTAGCCCTTATATGGTTAGTCAACGTGGCTCTACAGTCACGCAGTGTCAGACTCAACAGTCTCGCAGATATTACAACTGGGCTGTAAACTACGACATCCCTTTCACTGGACTACATCAAGCTAATCTGCATAAAAGAAGAAGAGGAAAGGAAAATGCAGATATTAAAGATTGATCAGAACTAAGATTCTACAAGCTCATACACATGGTTGAAAAGAGTAAGACACATACACAGGGTTGAGAAGAATAAGACACATACACAGGGTTGAGAAGAGTAAGACACATACACATGGTTGAGAAGAGTAAGACACATACACATGGTTGAGAAGAGTAAGATATTGGAGGATTTGTGTGCTGGTGCTTCCAATATGTCACCACTAGGACTTGGAAGGATTATGGGACTGATAATGATCCTCTAAAAATCACCTACTTCCTAATAGCATACACAATATAAGAGCGTTTAGTTAAGCCTTTATTGTCAGAAAATACATTCTATTGTAATGCTTGATCCTGCCTTTCTTTGAGTTTATGGTTTTTTTTCGGTCTGTCATTGATGTCAACAATATTTACCTTCACACAAACTACTTCATTTCTATGCCACGATTCATGCGAGTTCGACAGAAAATCAAAATGCTCTCTCTTTTCGCATTTACTTTTGGGATCTAGTTTTCTTCCTGCACAAAATGTAAGCTTTATTTCTTTTTTGTCTACTTGCATTATATGACGTTGATTTGTAAATAATTCAAGGAAAGATGCAGTTATTTATGTTTTGCTATCTGCTATCTTTGAAGTTGACGTCATCGGCAATAATCTGAGATATGAAATGGAATTATTTCTCTTCTTAATGGATATTAACTGGATTCTGGCAAGTTTCTGAAAGACAGCAGTAATGAACAACATAAATTTAACTCAGTGGACTTTTAGTGACCAACACATCATCATCAGGTGCCGTGCGAACTGTCGCAAGCGATAAGGTACATCCGCAATTTTATATTTCTAGCTTTTTATCAGGATCGTTAATCGTTATTTGTCATCATGCCACGATGTCAGACTATCTAATTTTTCTCACCCTGTCGTCATCGATCTCTTCTGCCGTCAATCTTACCTGTTGTAACTATGTTCCCCAGACCTCCTTGTCTCAGAGCGTGTTAAGAAAAATGAAGATTGTCTTTTTCTGATATTAAGTCTCTCCGTCTCACATTTGTCTCTATAAGCACCTCCGCGCCAGTGTTTCTATCTGTCCCTGGTACTCTCAGCATTCTTCTACAGATCCACATCTCTGTTTTTTCTAATTTTTCAACTACCATCTTTACTTATTGTCCATGATTCACATCCATATGTTACATATGTGTTATGTAGCTCTGAACTACTTCCACACCTCTGTTGACGGGGGAAAATTACATAGTATATTCTTCATTTTTAGCCAGCTAAAGATCGATACTTTTGCAATGAAGTTCACAATAACTTTCTTCTTTCTGCTAATAACTCTCAGGATCAATACATAAATTATGATAATAAATTATAACAAATAATTCCACTTGGAGAAATAATTCTACAGTCTACAGGACATTGATTCATATATTGTTGTACAGCAACATGGACATTCACAGAAGAAATAAGGATACCAAGACACAAACATAAATTCAAGAATAACACGCATTTTATATATAAACCTAGCTATAAACTAGGGGTGATCAACCCATGACGTATGTGTCAATGGTGGCGCATAGCAGGATTATCAATAACCTATTACACATCAGTGCTATCAATAAAACAGAAAGAATGATTATATAAAACTTGATAACTATTAAATTTTAAAATTAGCGCATTTGAACTAGTGTAAAACAAATTGGTGCCAATGAATGAGTGTATAAACGAATTGCTGCAATTTAATTAGTGCCACAACACTGACGAATTTGAACTAGACTATAAAAAAAACTGTCGCAATCTTGGCGAAGAATTGGGCTTTTCAGTCATGTCAGTACACACAGGAGATATGCAACAATACAAGTCTGAAACTGTTGTCATTATCGCATGAGATGAACGGATATTCTTACTATTATTACTTATAAAAAATCCGAGTATAATGAAAGTGGTTCTATACGCATTTTGAGGCCTTATCTGTGATATAAGTGCGACCAACAACAAACATTTGCAATGGGAATACATGTGAAAAGATATATTCTGTAAACTTTAAACAGCGTTTATAACCCAAAAAAAAGCATATCGCGAAAATATAGACTTTTGATCTATAATGAGCTGAAAGGTTTCTTTTTTTTTAATTATTATTACTGCAGAGTTTTGACGTTAGGAAATACTAACATTTAGACTTCAATTTCGCAGCCGTGATATGTATATTATGAAAATATCATTCGACGTCGTTTCTACAGTTAGCATATTGCGACACACGGAGGTTCAGAGTGAACAAAAATGTATATCGTCTGATTGTACGCCGGCAGTACTAAGCAACCAAACACACAGGGCAATGAGGAAACATTGTCAGTTTACTTACTGACTGATCTTGGAATATCACACATCTTTAGGTAAACACTAAACGAACGTTTCATTCCTTCTAGATGTGAAGGTAGAGCAAGACAGAGGGATGTGAGTAATAATGAGAAATGAACTGTATGTGCAGAGTACGAGATGGTTGAAATTATAGCAACACTGTAGATAAGACTTGGAAAATTATTGAACAAACTTGTAAATTCTATACACAATCTACTGAAAACAGCAACCAATTTTACTTCAGTAAAATGCAACTAATAGCCCAAATTTTAATAACTGCATCAATAAGTTTCAATGAGCAATCAATTTTTTGTTATTTTAAGAGAAGCTATAATGACATCAAAGAGGCACTGTAAAAGTTTAGCAAGAGATTATGAATTATATATTCAGATCCAGAAAACAAAAACCACGAGAGTCGGCAATCTAAAAAAAAAAGAACAAACGCTATTAAATACATGGAGAGATATTGAAACAAGTCGACTATTGTCTTATCTTGGAAACATAATAAAAATGTGTGTAGATGAGAACCATAAGTTAAAAGGATAATATGAATGGTTAAACGTACTTACAGTGGCATAAAGAAACTATTAAACTCTAACAAATCATCACAAACTAAAGATGAGAAATATGAAACACTACAACTACTCTAATGTATGGCTCAGAAACACGGACAATAAAAAAAATGCTAGAAGACATAATTGATGCCTTTGATTTGTGGATGTATAGAAGAATAGGGAGATTTTCATGCAAAGAGAAGAAAACAAAGATATTCTGACACCACTGCATGTGGAAAAAAACTATTAAAGGAATTACAAATTAAACATATTACATTATATTATATTGGATATATTAAATGGCATGATACCTTGTTGAAGATCTTATCTTTAGGTAGTCGATTGACGACGAGCAGAGGAAAGTAGAAATACAAGCAGAAGGAAAACATTATAAGATGGGCAAGACACAGTCTAGTAGAGTGCACACCAAGGTAAGAGACAAAAGATGTAGCAGGTCCGTTGTAGCCAACCTTTGATGAGGAGATGTCAGCCGATGATGGTAATAATGAGAAACTATTCCATCAATATCACTTGCTAATGTGGCCAGACGTGTGTATATTTTCTTCAATCTAAACAAGGAAATATGTTATACTGTATGTTTTCAAATTTGCTGGAAATATACGAAATAGCCAAACATAAATTGTATCACCAGTGACATTTCCAAAAACCAATATGGCAACTAGTTGTGGGTGTTAAGAATTGGGTTTCATACACGCTCCAATAATAGTTATTTCTTTGAGATATTCCGTAAAGTCGACAGAAGGGACATTTATGCACTCATGGCGTTCCCATAGGTGCTCGACCCCATTCATCCTGCTTTCAAAGCTATCCTTTGAGATACAATAATAACAAATAGTAGACTGATGCCCGCAGACATTTCATTAGAAAAATATATCCTGAAAATATTAGTATATAACCCAGTTGATCTTATCCTGCTAGGATATAATGGCAACGCTGCATCAAATTGGGGTGAGTGACTGGTGCGTCTAGACGTTGGAACATCTCTAGAAGACGACCCCGGGCAAGTATGACATGAATATATAATGCTATCGACTGAAAAGACATCGGAAAAATCGAACTACATGTTCGGCAAAATATTGCATATACAACTTATGGGATTGCGTGAATACATTTTTGATAAGGAAACTTTTTATCAGTTTGAAATCTATCTCCATAGAAAAATGAAATCAATTCCAGAATCTATATTCTATCTCCAGTAAATATCATGTAAATATTAAACATGACCGCTTTTCATTTGCTATGATGCAACAACCAAACAATTGATGCATATACACATAAATGTGTGCACATAATGTCAAATTATTCGAAAAATGGTAAATTTCTTAAAATAGAAGGCGTGTCTTCCTGATTAAACACTGGTTGTAGAAGAGATGATACAATAGATATAAAGTAGGAGTGGGCGAAATACAACCCATGGCTCAAATTCGGTCAAACAAGTCATTTTAATGGATCTCTGGGCTGATTTAACCATATGATTTAATACATGTTGTTTCTGATTTATTTTTTTTTACAACAAACCTATTTAACGCATATATCTTGTTCATTTTTATGTTCACAATTTTTTTTTACTTCCCCGTAAAGCCATTAGTTTTTCAATGGATTCCGCAATCGTTCAAGACGATGCCAGATTTGTAAGATATTCTGCGTATATTTAAATGTGTAAAACAATAGTTGCCGATAAATGGTGTCAATTTGAAGAAATGTTTGTGAACTTTTATAGTTATATTTTTCTTATTTAGTTTCACTTTTGTGGAGCTCTCTAAAATGAAACATGATGTACTGATACAAGATTGATTTACTCATGTTTTCAGTTGTTGATCAAATATACTCCTTCCCCTACAAACCACACATTACAGAGACATAGGTACCCCACATATAAAAGCATGAATATACGCGTTTTCCTGTTTTTATAAAACATATTATGTATACCTGAATCGATGCAGTTAAAATATTCAGCAAATATATTTTTATAATGGAAAAACTTTCAATAGTGGAGTTTTGTTAAGCTAAGTAGAATACATATGTTTTTGTTATTTATGTTTTTTTTAATTTTTTTTTTTTTAAACTGTCAGTACCGTATTTTTCCGTTAAGGGGTTGCAGGGAGGGATTTTGTAGCTGTGTGATAAAGGTTGCATGCACTTGCTGTCGCCACGTCATGTACAGGGTGAGTTTTTTTTCATTTACCCTCTGAAAGAAAAAAAACACCAGTCCTTACTGGGGATCGAACTCTAAACCTCACGGGTGTGAGATCAGCGTCCTAACCTCTCGGCCATGCGCCACTTATAGACCTTCAATATAGGGTTAAAAGTCGACAATGAACTGTACCATGGCTCGAAAAATACTACTAGGAACTGTTCCAAAGACTTTAAACATATGTTCTTTAGCCCATATGAGAACAACTTAATACGGCACGTTGTCCACCTCTGATATCAAGAACTATTTGCTTTGAGGAGATTAACAAGCTGATTTAATAGCTTATAGTTCGGGTATTGCCAGAACTAATGAAAAGAGCAACGAAAAGCAACACTGCAGCCCAGTTCTATATGCAAGCACTTGTCGAACATTTCAACTCTTGTCTCAGTATGAAAACCAGTCAGATTTATGTATGTTCTAATAGACCATGTATGTACATTATGATCATGAGTTTTTAATGTACTTCCACGCTGCCTAGACGTATTCGCTTACATAATGTAGACATTTGATACTATCAAGAAGGTCAGTCACTTGGAACGATTGAAGAATATGTGCTGCGGGTTAAAGCACGTCCTTCTCTAGGATAGTCATGAGAGTAGATCCCAAAATAGTGTCACTTATCTTGGCTGATGGAACCAATCATTGGTCACTGCGTATACTTTATGCCCCCACCCAGAGAAGCGCAAGTGAAAAAGTAGGATCAGCCAAGATAAGTGACGCCGTTTGTGAATCTGCCAGCACGAATATTCTAGGGAAGACGTGGTTAAATGTAACACATTAAAGAATTATAGAAATGTATTTGATGCCACGAATTACGAGCGATGGAATTCTTGTTTACTATGTGTAATGGGACGTTACACCAGATCTTTCCTTCATTCAAAGACGACTCCATCCATCAGTGTTATGCAATGTTTTGAGAACACGCATCCTACACATAGTGGCTCTACAAGTATGTGTAAGAAATTATGCTCCGCCATTTTATATGCAGACAACCAATAACATAAAAGCTTACAAATCAACTGGTCGTATGAATTTTTCCCACTAGTGATCACACAGATCAGTACATATGATTTCATGGCTTCAATAATGTCAAAGACTAGAAGCAATTGTAAGCACAAATGTATGGCATATTCATATGAAAGTATCGAGCGTGATGTTGACCATATTATCTGTAGCGATTAAAATAAAGGCCTAACAACGTATTCCCCATTACATATCAATCATTTGAAAGGGATACTTTATTCTTGACATATTTAAGTATAATTTATGATATAACAATGATGTGACACATACCCAAGTTATCGATCTTAGTTTAATCAGATCAATCGATATTTCCTCACGACAATGTCGGAAATAATTGAGCGGGAGAAGAGGAATAAATACATGTAAACTATGATGATTTTTTTTTTTTAAATCCAATCTCTATACATTAACTTATACAGTGTGTCTATAAAATCGTGTGTACTCATTTTCATTGCTGGTGACATTACATCACATGAATGTTGGATGTTTGGTGGAGAGCTGTGTGGCGACATAAACGATACAACATCTGGAGTAGGGACACGACTTGTCGTGCCAATCACATAATTGGTTAAGTGACTCATATCACAATTAATATATTTCCTGGTCAGTGAATAAAAGTAGACTATGTAGGTATACGCAATCTGCCTAGTCAGGCAGTACACTGGACCATGGCTATATATAGCTTTCAATAGCGACATATTGAGTACATATATTTCATTTCAAATCAATGCACAACAATTTTATAGAAACCATATACAATTTACACAATAGGCTAAGAATAATTCATTCCAATAAATTTAATAATTTAAAAAAACTCAAGATGGAGTATGATCTGTTGTTTATTTGATGAGCAACTCTGAACATATGAAATTAGAGCAACTTCTATTTAAATTATCATTATCATTCGGATTTCTCCAACTCTCTATCCTGGACATGAACACTTAATCACTTTTCATCGCCACTCTATTTCCACATTCTCTGGCTAAATTCTTGTAAAGTGTTTCTCTAGAGAGACGACAAGGAATGTCAATGAATTCTTGTATGATTCGGAGACAGGAAATAACATAGGTTATATACTTATAAAAACTAAACATCAATTATAAAAGTGCACACTGCACTTCTTCCAGGATTTATGTATTCACAAACAATATATGCATATTTCCGTCCATTCATATTATACGAAGTTGATAAATATGAATGTGCTTCAAATGAAAAACCTGTATATTTATTTTTAAAGTAAATATACTATAAGAAAGTAATACTTAACTGATTTATTTCTCGATAAAGTCACCAATGTGTTTGACACAAATCCTCCAAGTCTATACATTGCTTAGGCTACTGAAGAAAACAAAGATCTTGTGTCTTACCCACTCATGTACAATCTACTATATCTCTTCATTAGACCTGATTAGTAAAGCTTCCGCGGAACCCAATTTGTAGACAATTTGTGGTACTGTAGCACATCATGAACGGTGTGGTCTGCTGAACTTTGACTGATGTCTAGATGCGTGGCAATGTCAATATCACGGTCAATCGGAGGTTTTCCAGTGGGAAATGTTCAAGGGCTATATTCTCTGTGGGCTCACTACTTGGTGTGCATGCCAGGTTGTGAATAGTGTCACTGAACTCCCCAGCAGGGCACTAAACTGTGAACATGCCGACGATACAGATGTTGAGATTTCACGGATGGCTTGGTCATCAGCCTTTACTGCTAAATCATAAGAAAGAACAGTGCACGAAGCCAATAGGGCCTTTACTCGAACAACAAGCAGTCTAACAATTGTAGTGTTTGTCGGCACTAACCTGGCTGGAATTGTAAGAATATCCCCGTAGGTGCATACTAAATGACAATTGATATGATTTAGAAAGTCAAAACAGGTGATGTACTTAAGAGATGGGTGGTGTCATTAGAGAGAGCATAAATATGGGCCTCAATGCAGAAATCACTCTTTATCTTTGTCCCCAGACATGCGGGTGTGGAGAGAAAGGAACAGACCGGCACATTAGCTAGCCTGGTACCCTAACTGATGGTCAGACTATGGGCCAAGCAGAAACACACGGTGCTTTTCGTAAGTCCCATGACCAGAATATTTTGAGAGGCATGAATCAATATCGAAAATGCGCGATTTGGGAGTGAAGATATGCTTGGCCCGTAGAGAACACCTAACATAGATTTTAAAAAGAGCACTGTAGCATCATCTGAAGTACAGACGAAATCTGCATAGAATTAATTAGCATTTACATTGTTACGTCTTCTATTATTGTTGTGTTTCCGTTGGTCACATTAGGAATCACCTTAGTGTTTTTTGCATGCAACAACTTGTATATACATATTGAACAACGGAAATCACGACAATAATAAAAGCGTCTTCAACCGTGGACAAGTAGTCCAAATGGCTAGATCAGAGCTTTTTACCATCAAAAATAGTGGAGGCCGCTGTAATCCAGTTACCACGACATCCTAAAGTATATGCGTGAAATTGTACCCACATATTCTCTATCGACACAACTATTTATACTGCTTAACAAACAGTAAATCATATTCTTTTTGTTGCTGTGGAGCTCATAAATATCTTTTCTACAGAAAATTCCTAAAATACGCGTTATATAAACAAATGTTTATGAATTATAATGTTTATTTGCATGTTAACAATACCTGCATCAATACAATACCACGGAAATATGCTATTAACTAATGCACAACTAAAAACTACTGCATGTATGGAACAACTGTCAAGGTGCATGTGACCTGAAAAGTTATGCACAGAACACAGCTTAACTTGTATATATGGAGAGCTAGATGAAAGACAAAAGAAGAAATGTCCACTAAGCAAACATTCCATGAAGGTTGATAGTGCACGTGTTATATCGTGAAGATCAGAATTTACCGTTGAGTAGCCTAATATAACACTGTATGTAAAAACATAGATCTCTAGATACAAGTATATACTACGGAATTCGCTGAGACAGTCGGCGGTAGAAAACCTATGTACGTAATTAATTAGGACTTCATTATATTTTTTTTATTACTGTCGTACATTTCGTTGGTCCCTGATTACATACTTGGAATCGCATGCCAAAAAAAAAACCCAAGGCGACTCCAATTATATAAATAGAGAGTCAAAAAAGCTCAATTACAATCAAATACGTAACGAATTAAGTCCTAATTTATTCTGTACAGAGGTCTTATAGGTTCGTCGAGGGTCATGGATTTGTTATGACACGGTAACAGATGGTTGCAAACAAACATTGTTGGTAATCCCATTACTGTACTATGGGTTTGCTATACCATGACCGTCTGTAGTAGAAAACCTCTGCACAGAATTAATTAGACCATCATTCAGTATATAAAAAATATATAATTGTAATTTCCGTTTGTCAATATTTATATACTTGGAGTCGCCTCTGCTATTTTTAGCCTGCTATTCCAATTATATAATTATTGACCAACGGAAAACACGACAATAATGAAGAAAAGGAACGAATAAAGGCCTAATTAATTCGGTGAGCGGTCTTCTAGTGAAGACGGTCATGGATATACTATGTTCGCTATACTAGTGTGAATGTATGTAACGGATTATAACGTCCTGAACAACAGTACAGCCGGTCAGATCAAGTCCTTCTCCTCAATAACCCTGCATGCTGATGACAAACAGCGTCACTTATTTTGGCTGATCCTACTTTTACCAGTGATCTGTCGCATCATATAAAATAACTGATGTTGTTCCACCGCCGCAAGCATATGATGAGCATGGCGTTCATAAAATGTGTGACTTCAAATGGTTAGGAATCCATGCTTTGAAACATCTGTTGCACTATATGCATGAATGTGGTAGGTTTAAAACGGGGGGGGGGATTTTAATCTCTTCCCGCCCCCCCCCTCCCGTTTTTTTCTTTTGTTTAAAAAAAAATCTCCTGCTGTGTTCTACTTTGCTCAAAACGTTTAATGCCACGTTTATCTGATCATTCCAGGATAGAATCTTATGAGCTGTGGCTTTACAAGAGCTTGGATCAATCTTGCGGTGCTTCAAAGTGGTCTTCAGGTACTCCTTGATACGATTTTTCTGGCTTGAATGCTTCCTTACACACAATCTCCACTTCAACTTACCAACACACATTTCACAATAGAACAATCTCATTTGAAGACCCTAGTCTGGAGTGCTCTATTGACGTGACAGATTCAACGACGACGAGGTCTAATAAATAATATGCTATTGTTATCCATCTTTTCTAGGATTTCCGTGTTATACATGTGATCTTGCCTCGCACACCGTACCAAGATGCATTGTCAGGCACCGCAGTTGAAAAGAATTACGCTGCCTATCATGCCTAGAACAGGTAGTCCAGGAATCAGTTGCATACACGATAAGTAAAGTTATTTGATATTCGCCCGCGGGGCTTTTCTGAAGAAGTACATGGTCAGAAAATGTAACAGACTGGAAGAGAACACCCAGATTTTTTTTTCCAACCAACTCTACTGTGACCAAAAGTTAAACATCATCTTTATCGAACAAGACCAAACGTTCTACAGAATAAGCAGAGGCATACTATGGGAAACGCTATAAATATACGGAATCAAGAAACAACTACTACACAACATCTAAGCATTGTACACACACAAAAATACCAAAAAGCAATAGATTGAGTATCAGAACCATTCACAGCACAAAAAAGGAGTCAAACAAGGATGTGTGCTGTCGCCTAATTCTATTCAACGTCTACATAGACATAATTATAAAAGAAACACAAAGTTGTATATATAACGAAACAACAGAGAATGAACAGCTTAACAAACTCAATGAACTGGTTTTCGCTGACAATCAAAGCATCACATATGATAACGGAGAAATACTACAAAGTCACATCAACTCACTATCAAGAATGCGCAATAAATACAAAATGCGGATTAACACACAAAAGACAGAAACTATACACATACCGAGATTAACAGATCATTTAAACATCTACATAGACAACACACAAATAAAACAAGCCAAGAGTTCAAATACTTAGGAAGCATCTTCACAAAATCGGACGACAAGACAAAGAGATAGAAACAAGATGTCAAAAGGCAAATGCAGTGACATACCTATTGCCACCCTTGTTATTGCATCCAAAAATCAACATGGAAGTAAAGAAAGAAATAATTAAAAGCATCTTTGTACCAACACTATGCTACCAATGCCAGACCTGGCAACTGACATTTACACACAAGAGACAAATCGAAAATTGCGGAATGAAATGTCTAAGGAAGGCTATTGGAGACACGACAAAATGCGCAGTAAAAGCATCAGAAAGATAATACGTATAACATTATGCATCAAATATATAGAGACACAACAGATAAAGTGATTTGGACATCTTATGAGGATGACCGATCAACTTCCCATAAGAGCTTATAACCAGATGGAACCAGGATACACAGCCAATGGTAGACCTAGAAAGAAGCTGGATAGACATCAAGACCATCCTAAATAAACATGACTACAGCTCAACCAGAGCAACACAAAAGGCTCTGAGACGCAGACTACATCTCCTTCACAAACCCCTACGCTCAACGGCAAGTGTGGAAGCTATGACAGCACTACCTGACAATAGATATCGTGACAAATCACTAGTATATCCGTATATATAGGGATTAGTGTAAACACTGCGAAGCTAACAAGAATTTCATAGAGTAAACAGCAAATGATAATGGTAATACGTTTATGAATACCTTAGATTTATAAATAGTACGATTACACGAGTTTCAATCTTCCTATTTGTCTCAAGTCATAAGCTAATTCCGATCTGAAACATTTTCTGTGTCTGCCACCAAAGAACGCCGTATTGCGATAGACGGGAAAACCGCAAGCGCAATTCACTTTTCAGATGGTACTTGATGACCCATTTATTAGTGTACTTCTGAATTTTGTGTATAGAGTATTAAATTATATGCGCGGCATCTTCTGGTGGCGTGCACATTAGCGCTTAGAACCTTGACTCATAAGCCTTTATACAGACAAAGTGGAATGATGCACAGACCTTTAGAATATTTATCAAGACATATATGAAGGGTGTCTATGGACGAAGCGAAGCATACGTGCATCAACAGAAGAGGATTTATCCCATACTTACGTACATACTGTAAACATATAACCATATTATAACTGTACTTGAATCTTACGAAGACCAGATGAACACTAATAACGTCACGTTAATTTAATGATCCCTTGTTTTGTTATTCAAATTTTACAGACCAAGAATGGCCACAATCTCCAACTAAATTTCATTATGGTAATAGCTTGGATAATGTGACAAACAGCAGAAAGCTGAACATTGGAATATAAGACATTTGAGAGGCAACTGTAAGATCTCAATTTTTCAGAAGATGTGAGCCTTTTTCTGCATCCTGTTTAATAAGCAGGAATATAGAGTAACCAATAACGTTGAAAATACATAACTACAAATAAACGTAACGAAGACTGCGTCACGCGTGTTCTCGAATGTAAGTTGGTAACATTTATGTTACTTTGAGCTCAAGATGGCTGATTACTCTGGAATTTGATTTGATGATGAAGTTTTCTGGAACATTTCACAGTTCCAAATGAATGTTTGACACAATATTTCCTTTTTCGGCGTTCGTTCTCAAACTCCTGCAGATTAGCATGATGTAGTTCCGAGAGCGGAATGCTGTGTGCCCTGGTTTTCAGCTTGGATGCGACATATGCGTCTCTCAGCTTGACACAACGGACTTCAGAATGGAATTCTGCTAATTGGACCATCATGTAACATCCAACAACACCCCAAAAATAGCATTGGTCTCCTACTACAACATGCCTAGCAGGTAAACAGTGTTACTATTTTTTGCTTCCCTTTGGGACTCGGTAACACACGAAGGAACGTAATGTTATTGTAATTTATGCATTGCCACGACCTGGACAGCCTTGTATACTGGATTGTAATTTATGCAATGCCACGACCTGGACAGCCTTGTGTATACTGGATTGTAATTTATGCATTGCCACGACCTGGACAGCCTTGTGTATACTGGATTGTAATTTATGCATTGCCACGACCTGGACAGCCTTGTATACTGGATTGTAATTTATGCATTGCCACGACCTGGACAGCCTTGTATACTGGATTGGAATTTATGCATTGCCACGACCTGGACAGTCTTGTATACTGGATTGTAATTTATGCATTGCCACGACCTGGACAGCCTTGTATACTGGATTGTAATTTATGCATTGCGACGACCAGGACAGCCTTGTGTATACTGGATTGAAATTTTCGTGATTTTCTTAAATCCTCGAGATATACAATCAATCTCCTAGACCCCATTAAAGCACAAGGTATGGGGGGGGGGAAATTATCGAAACGCCGATGATGTCCTTTGACATCCGCTAGATATCTTTCCATATATTGTCAATATCAGTGAGTACTTTTATTGCCTTTATTCTTTATTTTGTTCTAGGTTTATATGTCTTCCCTTTCCTTGTAGATTCCATGTCAACGCAACGGTCTATGGATACCATGTCAACCAAGTAGTCTATGAATAAAATGTTAACGCATCACTCTATTAAAACCATGTCAACACAGTCAGCCAGTTCCTCTTTTGCCAAGTTTGACACATAGGACGGAAGTCATAGTTCTTCATGCCTGTCGGTCAGTTGTTAGGGATTGCAGGTCTTGTGTATTTATGCCTGTTGATTTTAATGCATTCATAAATGTTCTTCTGAACATGTCAACATGTCAACACACCAGTCTATGAATAACATGTCAATCCAGCAGTCTTTGAATATAAATCATGTTAACACAGCAGACTATGAATATCATATCAACCCAGCAGTCTATGAATAACATGTCAACAACCCAAAGGTTTATGAATACCATGTCAACCCAGCAGTCTATGAATACCAATGATATAGACTTCAATGAAACCATTGCCCCCCTCCCCCTTTTTGTGACCAGGAACATACCAACAATGACACAACAATATCCACGATACATATTTCTTAATTCAGAATAGTTATTGAAAGATGTGATTTAAAATGGGTACAGTTGTGCCGAACTGTAAAGCATACTTAGTAATACATAGCCAGATTTGATAAACAGTATAAAATGCACGCCATTACGTTCATCGGAATGATATAGATAAATGATAAGTTCTTTTCAATGTGAAGTTAAAACAGTTCAAGGCACAGAGCAATCACAGAAACATTTCCGGCAACCAGTTCGAATTCTCAACTCATTGGTTGGTTGGTTGCTGATCCAGCGGTGCATGGGCTCATGCCCTTTGACTTAATGCCATTAGATGGCATTATATTGCTGGGAAGTCTGTGGATTTTCGGCCAACCCCGGGACAGAGCCAGAGAATAACTATCACACCTCCAGGAAGGTAGGTTTCAACCTATGCACTGCGCCAAGCCACTGTAGCCAAGATAGAGTTCACTGTGCTCATTCCCCGCCCCCAATTGACTACTGGTTATGCCGAACTTCTCTATAGCTCCAGGCATGGAACCAAATGTCCACGTCAAAGGGATTGTCACGTTCTGAGTCACTGTGCCTCTATGATGGACCTCGGCCATAGGAAAAACAGTGATGTCAGTTTCCTCCTCCTTAGTGCTGTACAGTACATCTCTGGCTCCCTCCCAACCACAGAGGGTGCATACATATATATTCAGGTAAACATGAAAAGTATTTCAACAACAAAACAAAAGCATAACTGTATAGATGACGTGCCATGAAGCTTCTATAAGAAGATAACCTCAATATAATGGCATGTCATCCACTAAGGTTTTCTGTTGCATGGATGGTATGTCTAGTGGGCCACTGGTGAGACCCACAGACGCAACCACATGCGTCTCCACTCATTAAGTAATATGATTTTTCTGGGTGGACTGAACAATCACCGTTCATAACCCTTACCATGGAATTCTTCCGAAGTGAAAAAAACAACAAATACATGTAGCTGTTAAATGGTGAGAAACTTTTCTTTCAACCATAGACGTTAGCCTTATTTGGTTATATCAGACCTGCAACGACAAACGTTAACGGAGATTGTGATGTCACCATTACGAACACCCTAGAACATATATATATATATATATATATATATATATATATATATATATATATATATATATATATATATATATATATATATATATATATATATATATATATATATATATATATATATATATATATATATATATATATATATATATATATATATATATATATATATATATATATATATATATATTTTATCAAATAGTTTCAAATATTTATTTTTCTGTGGACTCTTCATTCCTCCCCCCCCCTACCCCAAATAAATTTTTTACGCCATCCTAGTGTCATATATGGGTCATATTGACATAGAAGACTTACCTGACAAGAAGAAAATAAATCTCGGGTCGAGTAGAGATCTCCTTGAACAGAGATATAAACTCTTCACTGCTGAGTCGACCTCTTCTGCCGTCTCCTCTCTTCATCTCTAATTCCTGCAAGAGTAGCATAGCGAAATAGAAGATCAGAGACTTAAAATAGATCAGAAGACACATTTCATGACTAAAATCGAAGAAAAGATGACACATTTCATGACTTAAAATAGAATTTCAGAGGATACATTTCATGACTTAAAATAGAAGATCAGAGGACAGATTTCATGACAAAAATAGTGACAGATACTCGTATTATATTTTTCATATTTCTTCCGTGTCGTCAGATGTTTCACAAATCTCACAGTGTATCTAGCTATGCATCTATTGTTATTGTCATAATTCTGAAGCCATGGTTTTACTACGACCATGTTATTTGTAATGCTCACTGCTTTGATATAACCAAATTAGACTAACGTTAACGGTTAAACGGCGTGTTTATCAACATAATAAGTACATTTTTATATGAGGTACTCACTCGCTATGCATCTCTGTTTCTTGTTAGTTTCTAAATCTAAAAAACAAAAGTCAACGCTCTTCATCTTATCTTCTTTGTCAGTGATATTTTCGGTGTCTTTCTGGGACGATGTTTTTTTTAAAAATTTCCTGTTATTTCTATTCTGATGGCTTGATTTGGGATTCTTTATTTGTTTTTTCTCATAATGTGTCCTACACATGACTACTATTTTTGTTTAATGATTACACAAGAAACTGTTGAATGATGCACGTATATTTTATAAAAGCTATTTATTTCTGTACTAGTATCACTAACATTTCAGTATATGATTTATCACACACAGATTTGATTTTGTTACGAAAGTGACTTATATAACTGGCAGAGAACATGGATGAGTCACATATAAACCTTATTCAGCATTACAATGAATCTCGAATGCCCTTTATCTCTTCTACTAGGACATTAGTAATCTGTATACGAACACCACTACTGATGAAACATCCAGGCTGAGATTTGAGAAATTCGGTATTTAATTTTGAACTAGTAGAAATATTCGTCCGTATGACAAAATGATGAGCGTGGCCAACCAGCGAGTCACGGGAACCGTCACTATGAATAACCTTCGTCATCTGCTAGAGGAGATTGAGCACCAATGGGTCTGTCTGCCCGGAGTGCAATCATGTCGGTTGCTAACCAATAACGAGCTAGTACTCTGACCTACTGCAAAATGTCAATCTCTTGGTGTTTCCTTCTCACTTGAATTTTCTACTTTATTCTTGCTTGTGGCACACTAAACTTCTTTAATAATTGTTATTTTCATGGAGCTGTTATAACGGCTTTTGCAGTCTAACATTTATATTCGTGTCATGTTTACTGCTATGGGTGATAAATTGAACGATTAATGTAGTCTCTAAAGAGCTTCGGCTTCGACACAACATCCTGAGAATCTGTCACTCAGAATCGTCCAGTGTGGCGCAACAACACCAGTAAAGATGCTTGCATGGGCCAGATGCATCAAATCTCGGAGGCACAGAGAAAACGTGCTTCCCGAAAAGAGAACAAACACACAGATGTCCCATTCTGATCATACATATCCCACATGTGACAGAGGATTCTATACAATGATTGATTCAGTCATCTCCGCATACACCAGAAAGATACAATAACACAAGTATGAAACTGTTGTTATCATCATCTCAACGCACACCAGAGAGACAAAACAACACAAGTTTGAAACTGATATCAGTATATACGATGAACGGCTATAATTAAGTATTCATTCATTCATTCATTCATTTGTACCATGCCTTTAGGCGTAGGCGATCATGTCTCTCCACAGTCCTCTGTTAGTTATACATTTAAATATAGTTTCTGATGATTCTGCATCATGCCAGGTTTTCAAGCCCTCCAACATTCTCTCACGTTGTCTTCCTCTGTCTCTCTTACCCTCGATCTTTCCAGTTGTTACGTTGTTCTCCAGCCTACCACTTCTCATGACATGACCCAGGAACTGTGATTGTCGTCTTCTAATACAGTTAATAAGTTCTCTATTTGAGTTGACCAGTTGTAGAATTATAGCATTACTCTTTTTTAGCTGTCCATGATATTTTCAACATTCTTCTATAAAACAACATCTATGTGGCCTCGAGATGTTTTCTTGTAATATTATCAATTGTCCATGCTTCACTACCATATAACAATATGGGCTCTATGTAACATTTTTATGTTCTTTCTTACTTCTATTGATAATGAATTATTACACAAGATGTTCCTCATCTTCTGGAATGCTGCTTTTGCCTGTGCTGTTCGACATTTTTTTTTATCTCAGTGACGCATCTTCCATCTGAAGTAATAATTGTGCCAGAATATTTAAATCTGTTTACTTGTTTAAGAACTGTCACATTGACCTTGATGTTACGTTTAGAAGGGTTAGATGTTTTAGATGTAACCATTACCTCCCTTTTCTTGGTGTTCAAGTTGAGACCTTTGTTGTATACCTTTGTCTCATTATTAAGTATAGTCCAATAAAATCACCTTTTATCACACCATTGATTCTTATTGGAGAGTACGATGTTAGGAACGTAATCTTCATAGACCAACCTAGAGAACATGCGAGTAGCAGCGCTTCCTACGCCTTTACTTTCACTGTAAATCTGGTACGCATCTCTGGTCAACATTGGAGCAGTTGCTAATTATTGTAAAATATTTCCTGAATCACTCGACTACGATGACAGTGG
This sequence comes from Meghimatium bilineatum, assembly GCA_034231615.1. Classification (NCBI taxonomy): domain Eukaryota; kingdom Metazoa; phylum Mollusca; class Gastropoda; order Stylommatophora; family Philomycidae; genus Meghimatium; species Meghimatium bilineatum. The sequence continues at coordinate 29,091,693 of CM067318.1, forward strand.
GCTAACCATTGATCTACACTGGCACAATATCATTATATGTACGAGAAGTAAAACACACGAGCTCATAAAGCATAGGTGATTTACTTCATTATGTTCAGGTTGATCACATCATACGTACTCGACCTCTGTCAACGAAGCGACACGCCGCTAGCAGAGAGTAGCACGTAACTCCGTAGATTCAAACGTTAATCTCCAGAGAGCTCCGAAAATGTTGCAAGGTATTAATGTGACGCCCGGAGCGTGATACCAAACCGAGACCTCTTGAAAACACAGCTAACAGCTTAGCCACAAAGCCGGGGATATCCCCTGAGAAAATTAGAACAGCATGCTGCAATACAACTTTTTCCCATAGATCAACTTCAGGATAACCATATTATAATACAACCATTCAACATGATTGGATATATGTCATAGTATGTCATTAACATATGTATTATTCAGTGATCGTATTATAAATCATGTAAACGCTATTCGAAATTATTCAAAACCAAATAGTTAAACAAATGATGAATCACTATGGCAGATTATGACACATGAACTGTAAGACTGAAAAAAAGAGACCACATAAAATAAGAAGTGAAACAAACATTAGGGAAATTGAATAGAATTGATGTATAGGCACTCAAGTTATCATAGTCAGTTTCAATTATGAAAGTGTCTCCAGCAAATCACATTCGTGATAGTTACAACAACTCTCCAGAATGACAACATTACCAAGTCCGTCTCCATAATAGTACAGTGGAATCCATCTAAAACGCATCATTTTACAATAAATTTCCCACAGCACTTTTCAAAATCTCCAAGTAGTTTTCTTCTGTATTGTGTATATAGCGAATGTTTGTTATTACATAAGTCGACATATTTCGTCGGTCATACAAAGTTGTTCTAGTGGGATTTTACTATACTGAGCGCTGATCCTAAACAACTTCACTTAACGGTTTAGTGTATATACACTTGGCTGATTCGTCTGATTATTGGTTACTGTGTATACTTTATGTCACCAATCAATGAAAGCACGGGGAAAGTCGGATCAACCATTATCATTGCCACTGAGATCTGTCCACGTGACTATTCTGGAGACAGAAAGTAAGGTAAAGTGTAGATAGAACACTCTAGCCCAGTAAGTGGCGACGTGGTACAATGCACGTCTATGATGGCTAAGGTACCGGGTTCTAATACCACCACATGCAATTGTGCATCCTCAGGCAATTGTTCAGAAAACAATGGCAAACAACTGCACGTATGTATATTGCCTAGAAATTTACTACAGCCAAATAATGATTGGTTGATGGCTAAGTCCTGAATACGACATGCTACATTTCTTTAAATATTTCTTTTAGCCCAGTATGGCAATCTATTTTTGGGTAGGGTACTTGTACAAACAACAGTCAAAGTTCACACAAGTCGGAGCTGTAATCGCCTTTTTGACGTGGAGAAATCGGGTACTCGATCTCATTCTTGTAAACTAAAAGACCACAGACAGAACTACTTTTTGAGGGATTATCGTTCGTTCTGAAACTCCTGCTGTTTCTCTCTTGATATTGACCCTACTAGATTTTCAGCTGTAGTGCAGAGAAGACCAGGAGGCAAGAGGAAGACATGACTGGAAAATATTACGAACTGGACAGGGTGTTAAGTTCCCAAGCTCTTCTGAATGGTAAAGGATGGAGATGGGTGGAGCAAATGTCTCAATGTGACACCTCTACAACATTGATGTTATGGATTTTATTATGATTATAATCATTATTAGTCCAAAGAATGTTGATGAGTCGCCATTTTATTTGCGCCAATGAGGCGACACGTCCTACTTCGGAGATAAAGAAAGATGTAAAGACTAGTGGGATTTCAAAGAGGAAGGAATAATTTTAGATTTCAGGATATCAATGACGAAAGGGAGCAATATGGAACACCACACAGCTTTCACACCACACTATCCACGACTAATTAGCAGAAATGTGTACAAGTAGGTTTTCTTGTTTGATAAGGAGCAGAAGTTGTTAACCTGCTGCCATCGGATGGCAGAACGTTCTTGTGGGAAAGGGGCCAAGTGTTGATAGTACGCTCTAAGCCAGGCATTCTCAACCTGGCGCTCGCGAGCACATTGCTGCTCTCGTAATGGCATAAGATCGAGTCATACGAATTAGAAAGTGCTTGCGAGCACTAAATATTACATGTGGGAGGTGCTTGCCGTCTGAAAAAGTTGAAAACCTCTGCTCTAGTCAAAAGACATTCTATCTTTGGTTAGTACACCCAAGCAGAAAGCAATCCATGTCCACCAAAGTCAGAACCGCACCAGTCCTTGTGAAGTGAAGGAATCGTGATCCCACACTTATCCTCGCACGGCTATGCAGTGCTTCAGACATGACCGAGGTTCACGGAAAGAGACAGAAAGACGATACTACCTAAAATACGGGTTTAGTGATACATTTATCTGATAGCTGTTAGCATTAACAACATTTAGGGTTAATAGCTATTTGAACTTTCGTCTCTTTCTTACACATTAACATACTAGTAAAGATGTAGATCCGCTTAAGTGGGTGCCACTTGTTATTATTTGCGCATCTCAGAACGGCATCGCATTATTACACATCGCAATATTGTATATTATTATATTATATAATTTTTAGAACAAAAATATTCATGATGGGTTCAGACTTCAAACAAAATTAGATTGGAAATCGATTTCCATTACAGCCGTCGTAGAGCAACAATTTGATGTTTCTATAGCTTCCAGCTACAGGACGGGCACAGCAGTGTGTTTTATTGAAGGGGATGGCGGGGGTGTGGGAAGAGTAGAAAAGAGGAAATATACATGATATGCATAGGCTGTTGGATAACCAGACCTCATAAAAAAAAAAGAGAATGAGCATCAGTTGATGAGAATAACATGAAATGGGATTGCTTGGAGCAAAGGTGATACAATTTCTAGGAATATAAAAATAACATCAATCAATCAATCAATGCTCTTTAATTCCAATGTACATTTGCACAATTTCGTGGTGTACTTTTCACAAACAGCATGTCATTTTTTTTTAGGATTTAATGCCGTCTCGTTAATCCTTTCTTGTTTCTACAAGGTGTTCTTGTAGAATGTAACATTCATACACTTTAATGTCTAATGACACTCTTCTATTCTTTGCTCTTCCTTGATGTATATACAGATATATAATTAATGTGACATTATTTCCAGAAACAACTCTTATGTGTGCATGTTCTGAGCTCACGATTATGTGCGAGTTGACTTGCTGCAATCAAGGACATGTCTAAGCCTCTGAATTATCTCTTGTATATCGTTGTCTATGGCGACACTTTATCCTGATACAAGCAACCATACCTTCCATTATTAGTGTCCATGCTATTACGAGCCAAACTATCACAACGTTCTTGTTATAATATTTAGCAGTTAACTCTCTTCTACATTTAATGTTCACTTCCTGCTACCTCGTGTGGGCTGTCCATGGTATTCTCAATATCTTTCTATAGCATCTCATTTCGAAAGAAGCAATTATCTTTGCCACTTCTCTAGTAAGTGTCTATGTTTCACAGCCACAAATTGCCGCCACATGAATCCAGATATATATGATTGTAACTTGTGTCTGTGTATAATGCACTGTTGTCCGTTACTTTCCTTCGCAGATCGCCATATTTCGATGAATCGTGTATGTGTTCCACTCTAAGGCTCCACGAAAGTGACGTGAATAATATGGCGATATTAGATACATATATTCTTCTTCTTCTTCTTCAGCGTTCATTCTCAAATTCCCGCTGGATCTCTCTTGTAGCAGACAATGCACCTACTAGATATCCAGCAGGATGTAGTCCAGAGAATGGAAATGCGTTGTGTCACCGTTTTATTTGCGCCAATGGCCCGACACATCCGTCTTCGGTGGTAGACACATATATGATTGCTATGAACCTATTCTTGTAGTTTATATTCATAACATGTGTTGACATTTGTAGTAGAGGACACCAGGACCGTAGATATGATCTCCCTAAATGTTTACCTAAATTTTATTTCAAATATCCACCTACTCGTGGCAATTCTTTTATTTTCGTTAGATTTTTGGTGACCTTTTTTTGGAAAAAAAATTCAGTGGTAAGACCTGGGTGTTAATATTGCGGTTTAAACCATTCCCCTAATCCACAGGCTTGTACAGCGCAAGCAGCATAACATATACTATTTCACATTTTGTCAATAGTATAATATCGACAGTATAATACGTATTCATCATCATCAAGTGTCGTGCCGAATGGAGTTGGCGATCTCCATGCACATTGATCTCCCATATATGTCATCATCTCTGTTGATGTTGTCAATTGAACCCATTTAGTCAAACTGTCCAATATATTTTCTCTAGGTCTTCTCCTTGATCTTTTCCCTTCTATCTTTCCTGTTGTCACTATATTCTTAATGCCTCCTCTTCTCATTATGTGCCCAATAAATGTTGACTGTCTTTTTCTTATATTATCAATAATGCATCTTTTCACATCCATCCTTCGAAGACATTCCTCATTAGTAATGAAGGTGCAATAATACATTAGTAAGTATACCTATTGGCTAATGGAAAAACAGCCTGCAAAAAATGTCTCAATTAACTTTTTCCGTGATTTCCATTGGTTGTCTACACACCGCATAGTGACCAGTGAAAATCGCGGGAGAAGTCAAATAAGCCATTTCAGAATGGTATTTTTCCATTGGCCAATATGTCTTCTATTGCCGATTGTCTAGGTATATGCCTACGGGTAATTTACAGAATGCACATTCGACTATGTGCTATGTTTATTCATTTCCTCCCACCCCCATAATATCAAAACAATGCTCGCTGTGTCGAATACACCCAAAAAAGATGAAAATAAGTATGTGTCTGCTGTCCTTGTGGAAGTCATGAGAGAACAGGACATAATTTCTACTGTTTTAAGATGTATAAATCTAATGAGGATCTAGCAGAAAGAGCATGTGTGCTGCGATCAGTGCCGCAGATAACTTATTTAGTAAAAACGTTTACCTAAACTAAAGATAATTCCGTCCCTATTTTCGTGTGCAATTTATTTTCTTTATAAAATTGATGATCGTTTTGCGAAAAATCGTCATTGGCGAGGGGGGGGGGAGGCCTGACCCACCTTTTTTAACTAAATTCCTAGTGTACTAAAATACATATTCTGATTTCCTGAAAGGGGGATGTTGATCACTCGACCCTCTTCCCAAGTATGTACGGGCTTGACGGTGACAATTATAAGATATGAGTAAGGATCATTTTGCGCATATTCCGCAGCAAATATACCTACTATTGCTATGTTATTATTTAAATCTTCATGAATTATGGGCAATTAACTTTTATTTCCCATGTACAATTATTTGGTTTCTCTAGAGCATTATTTCATACGCAAAAAACTCCAACACAGAGGTGTGCAATTCTTTGAAAGTTTCATACTCAGAAAGAATAAATTATAACGGTTTGTGACTTTTCTAGCTTTTCACAACATGCATAATTGGAGCCATGAGCTTAAACTACCGTAACAAATTCTTTCCAAGAGGTGCCAACAGTGCTCCGACTTAGGGTCATGGTCAGCGGGATGCGTTGTGCAGCCATATATGAATTTCGCACCATCTAAGTGGTGACTGCAATCATGCATGGCTAACATGTTTGCCTGATTCTGAGCTCTAAGGTAATTGTCGCGCCATGCTTAGAGGTGTTTTTCACTCTCCCCATGTCCCATGATTCATAACGTGGGCACCATGTACACATTGGACGTTTGAATCATAGTCGCGGGCGAAGTTAACCTGGTTCCCCACAGAGTGATGAAAAATGATGGGTTCTCTGAATGTTGTACCACGAAATGAAACATTACTGTACAGATGAAATGATGTGGCGCTTCTGTAAGAGAAAAATCAGTTTTTTGGCATATCGTCTACTCAGAATTTACTGTTGCATAAAGGTTGATCCGATAGACCAATGTGATGCCTTTAAACCTACCGCAGGTGGACTATTAGTTATTTAATTCCTTTCCTTCCACAATCACGAGATTTTGACATATGTTTTGATTCCCCGTGTGTTGCGGTCCAGTGCATGTACTTTTAGTTCTTGTAAAGAATTGCAAACTATTATTTCTCCTTCTTTAAGTATGGTGCTTTTTTAGGGTAATTTTGAGTATTCCTCTTTTTCTTTTCCCATCAGGTGTCAACATTGTGTTTACTGGTTCCGTCTGTTTTCATCTAGCTCAAGAGAGTGTCCCAGTTATTTCCATCAGCGTTTTCTTATAACATTTGAAACATGTACTTGTACATGCTCCATTTTATGTTCACCCATTTTCGGAGACATTTGTTTTCAAAACTGTTTAACTTTTGATCCGTTGCCTGTGTTGATTTCCAGCTTTCACTACCTTAAGTTAATGATGGAATAAAACAGGAGTTGAATAGTTTTTTTACTTGGTGTTTCTTCCTATGTCTTTGGATTTCCAGATGCTCGCTAGTTTAGTGAATGTGCTTGCTATGACTGCTAAGTGTGTATTTATTTATTTCATTGAGTCACCGTCTGCAGACATTCTGATACCCATGTAAGTAAACGTGGATACTTTTTCCAGTATTCTGATGTTTGCTGAGATATTATTTGATGAGTTAGTGAGTTTCATGACTTTTTATTTGGATGTGTTGATCTGTAACCCAATCTGATCTGCGAGTGCACATAGCTTGTTGGTTGTATCTTGTGTTTGTTGAGGAGTAGAGTTAAAGATTGCGATGTCATCTGCAAAAAGAAGGTCAGTTAAGTTGTTGTTCTCCGGTTATCTGAAGCCTGATTTTCTATCTTGAACGGTTTTACGCCTGATCCAATCGATGGCGACCACAAACAGCATTGACGATAATACACACCCTTGTTTTACTCCTATGTCGACATTGAACCATTTAAATAAACTTCTGTTTCAGAATAGTGGCTGATTTTACTATTGTGTCTATTAACACACAGATCAACCGACCATAGCAATTAAGAAGAACACAACTACTTCCATCTTGAACCGGAACCGGAAACCATGCACATGGACTACATCCATGTAAAATAGATTCCCATGTAAGTGGAAGGCTTCTTTTCAATAATCTGCATACAACTAAAAGTTGGAGCCTGCAAGGTAAGAACTAAAACTCTATGACTACCCCCTCCGTTAAAAAGCCAAAAGAATCAAAACACAGAAAACTAAGTGAGATAGTGAAATAAGGTATAGCGTTCAAATCCTATTTAATGGGCTGCCCATATATTATGTTAACAATTGGTGGAGAATGGGTCTAAAACGTTTGACAGTTGTTGACAATGGGGAGGAAGAGTGATAAAAGTTGACGACAACAATACTGTACCCATGAAGTGACCTTAAGACCTTATGCATACGGGTAAATTTAAGGTAAAGGTAGGCCCCGTGGCAGAAAACTGCCGTCGAGGATGAAGATAACTCTTAATGTACTACGCCGAAGCAACTATTAGGTAGTATGGCCAGTTCTTTCCTTGCTGTCTTTTTTCCCTTCCTTGCATACTAGTATTCCTAGTCAATTGTGAAAACATACTATGAATGACATGAAACTACTAGTGAAATGATGAACACGTACTCATTGCAGCAAAACTGAAATCCAACAAGATTTTTTTGCAAGAGTAAGGACGTTTTACCAAGCACTGGAAAAACACATAATAACACACACAAATCGACGTTTTGACCAACAAACCTTTATCAAGAACATATTTAAAACAAAATACGACGAGTAAGAACGTACATATTGATATGCATGTTCACATGGTAGAGCTAAATATAAACATAACCAGGAAAAGTAAAAATTAAAAAGTCAGATGTGAAACAGCAGGAACAGAAAATAGACAAAATACACATAAATATCGATGAAACAAATTATCAAATAACGGAACAAGACGATATCATACATAGGACTGTCGGGCATTGATCGCAAAAAGTTTAACTGTGCCATTTGCTCAAGGGCATGTCCAATGATGAAGATAGTCTTACATAGAAATGTGTAAAATTTGACAATGAAATGACAAACATGATATCCCTGTTCCTGAACCTCTAACTAATGTTCAATACTAGATTATTGCTAGTGTTTGGTCAGGTAGAGAACCTTATTTAGGATCGGAGAACCGGAGTGACCACATTTCACGAGGGATGGTGCCAACAAGTTTTTCTCAGTCCTGTGTATTTAAATGGTGCTTTCTGAGCTGAGACCAGTGCATATAGTATTTCTAAACCAACTTGACGAAGTAGTTAAATGTTCTTGACGTGCCGGATTTCTGTAACCTCTGCGCAAGATAGAAGGATCAACTCTAACATAGCAGACAGACATGAAACTTTTTTAATGTAAAGGCCCCATTGATTCTTACGTAGACGTTGTTCCTGTTTAACCTATTTATCTACCTATGTGACAATGGGGACGATGTCACATGGGGACTTTGCAGAACGATGTCGTCACAGTCGCTCAGTTCTGTGCAAGGTGTCCAACTTCTTCCAGTGTCATGTTCATAAGGCCTCCGATATCTTCTGTCCATTGCAGTCTTGGTCTGTCTCATTTTCTCTATCCTAAAACTTCCATGAAAAATATTTACAAACCAGTGTCTTGTTTTGTTAGTAAATTCAAGTAGGAAGCATGAGGATAAATTAAAATAATTCTTACAACTAACAGGAATTGAACCAGGTCTGTTCAAGCAGCACCGAATCGCTTTGCAACACAAGTAAACAGGTTTTCCGTACTTAACCGTAAATACGTTATTGACTACGTTATATTGTTTTGTTATATATGCTAAATATGTTAGCTTGCGTTTTTGATGGTTTTGAGTGGATAGTTTTCTTCTATGTTTAGGTATTTACGGACGTCTGCGTTGGATTGTTTCCCTGGTCATTACATTCTTAGGTCGCACCTATACATTTAATTTCCAATGATGTTATTATATTTTCCATTTCGAAAGTAAGTGTTCACCTCTCACAACTATATTTTGCTACTTGAAAATATAGCTTCTTCTTCTTCTGCGTTCATTCTCGAACTCCTGCAGATTAGCAGGATGTAGTCCATAGAACGGAATGCATTGTGTCATGGTTTACAGCATTGCTGCGATATCTGCGCCTTTCGGCCTGATACATCCGACTTAAGCATGGCTTTGGGTCACTGACCCTATATGGGATAGGACAGCCAACTTCATCCCATAACCTCCTTAGTCGCCTTTTACGACATGCGTGGAAAGAAAACAGTTGCTATTCTTTGCTCCCCTTTCGGGTCCCGACAACACACGGACGATATCTTCTTAATAGTTGTAACTGTTTTCTGTTTGCTCCTTGCTATACATTTTTCATCTGTGATGTATTTTTTTTGTATGACCATTGATAATCTTTCTGATCAAAGCTAAGAAATCTCATATGGTGTTGATATCCAAGTTATCCATGCTACCCCTTTCATATCCCCAAGATATACATGCTACTGCCCACAAGGTATTGACAAAGAACGACTTGAAAATATCAAAGTTGTTTATATTTTCCAAGTGTTACTCAGCCCACGCATTTCCAATATCGATTATTTCCCGATACATGGAGTTTTATCTTTTGATATTCTCTAGTTGATCTTTGTCAATGATTATTGTAGGTGTGATTCAATTTATGTTTATATGCATAAGTTTATTTATTTGCATTGAGAAAAACATTTGAACTAGCTCTGTTCAGCTGGCCCCGATTCGCCTCGCAATTTGAGTCTTCATATTCGATCATACCACATATGTACATAAGATGCGTTTTAGTCAAGTCTTCCAACTTGTATATAAACAAGTTACTATAAACATAGACCGGTCGATCAAAATACAAACAATAACACACTCATTGAAATCACTCAGGTATACAAATTTCCCAAGGACCACACATGTTTAACACTAGTACGTGGAAAGATGGACACCGAAATGGACATTCGTTGTAGCAAAGAGAATCAAATACTGGGAAAATTATTCCCTTTATTGCATTACAAAATGCTACCAATGTCAACAACAAAAATCTTATCCAAAGTATTCATTCCAACCCTGTGCTACCAATGTGAAACATGGTCCTTAACAACAAATCATAAGAGACAACTGGTTACAACAGAGATGAGAGGTTTGAGAAAAGCCACAGGAGTGATCAAAAGACACATAATTAGAAACGATGTCATAAGTGAAAGAGTGAGTGTTATATCAATTCTACAATACATACAAAACCAACAGATACAATGATTTGATCATCTGGGAAGAATGCCTTGTGATTCATTAGTTTATAAAGCATATACGAAGAGAGGAGAAGCAGAAAGAAGAGCCAAGGGTAGACCTAGAGTACGCTGGAACGACAACATCAAAGAGACATTACACGAACACCAAATAACATTATCTGAAACTTCCAGAAAAGCGAGAACAAGAACATTGTATCTCCCTCGACACCCGTAAAGGGTAAAAGAGGAAGGAAAGAAGAAGATGTGCCATCAGGCCTCAGTACTACACCAGCCAATTAAGTCAACTTACTTGTACACATACATAACAGAGACAATTCATACGTTGGAATTATTGACTAAAACAGCATCATTGTTACAGATGTGGTGTGGTCGAATTCAGAAAAAGTGTGACTGAAATTGCGAGGCGAATAGGTACCAGCTGCTCGGACCTGGTTCATCTTCTTCTTCTGCGTTTGTTCTTAAACGCCTGCATATTATCAGGATGTAGTCCGGAGAACGGAATGTATCATGGTTTACAGTATTGCTGCGATATCTGCGCTTTCGGCCTGACACATCCGACTTAAGCATGGCTTTGGGTCACTGACCCTATATGGGATGGGACAGCCAACTTCATCCCACAACCTAGTCGCCTTTTACGACATGCGTGGAAGGAAAACAGTGTTGCTATTCTTTGCTCCCCTTTCGGATCCCGGCAACACACGGGCGGACTTGGTTCAAATCCAGCATTCTGCCTTTTGATATTTTTGTAAGATATTTACTTATCATTAACATACACCATTAATGCATACCTTGAGTTTCTGCCAGATGACAGATGTAGTGATGGTTGCGTTAATTCTCTTCATGAGGCTGACTGCACGTGTTTCTTCCAGTGTTCCTTCGTCCCGCGAGGCAGACTGAAATAGTTCTAGTAGCCAAGTGACATACAGTTAAGGAAGATTATCATTTTCGTCTGAAAATCTTAACCGTTAAAAACCACACCCAGCAACAGAAACTAAACATGTACAAAGACTTAAAATTCGACAATTGCTGGTTAGCCCTCTTGGAACGTTTCAGTCTGTATGGACAAAAGTGACAAACACTGATACCATCATGCTTTCATGTGATTAGATATTCTACATACAACATGATTGATCATATCTTTGACACTCATAGACTTCCTCTGAGTAGGAGACTTTATTGTCATTGCGTATCGCTGTTAGTTGATGTTCTCTGCGTACTAAAGAAAGTTATGTACAAATACCACGCCACTGAACATAGAAAATAATGTCAACGGTAATTTCTGCGGATCGAAATAATAAATATATGGAGTGGAGACTGCTGGGCACTTACGTTATCTCTCAGTATGTAATATGCAATCAGTTCATAACAAATATACTCCCACTGACGTTTTGCGTATGTACAGACGATGGTAGGAATATTTGTGTATGTATTTGTGTGTGTGGGGAAAAATATTAGAATAGATGAGAATATTTGTCTTGTAATGAAAGCTTCAACAGCCTCTCTGCATTCCTTAACAGGAAAACACGCAGTAATGAAAGCTTCAACAGCCTCCCTGCATTCATTAACAGGAAAACACGCAGTAATGAAAGCTTCAACAGCCTCCCTGCATTCCTTAACAGGAAAACACGCAGTAATGAAAGCTTCAACAGCCTCCCTGCATTCCTTAACAGGAAAACACGCAGTAATGAAAGCTTCAACAGCCTCCCTGCATTCCTTAACAGGAAAACACGCAGTAATGAAAGCTTCAACAGCCTCCCTGCATTCCTTAACAGGAAAACACGCAGTAATGAAAGCTTCAACAGCCTCCCTGCATTCCTTAACAGGAAAACACGCAGTAATGAAAGCTTCAACAGCTTCCCTGCATTCCTTAACAGGAAAACACGCAGTAATGAAAGCTTCAAAAGCCCCCTGCATTCCTTAACAGGAAAACACTCAGTAATGAAAGCTTCAACAGCCTCCCTGCATTCCTTAACAGGAAAACACTCAGTAATGAAAGCTTCAACAGCCTCCCTGCATTCCTTAACAGGAAAACATTCAGTAATGAAAGCTTCAACAGCCTCCCTGCATTCCTTAACAGGAAAACACGCAGTAATGAAAGCTTCAACAGCCTCCCTGCATTCCTTAACAGGAAAACACTCAGTAATGAAAGCTTCAACAGCTTCCCTGCATTCCTTAACAGGAAAACACTCAGTAATGAAAGCTTCAACAGCTTCCCTGCATTCCTTAACAGGAAAACACTCAGTAATGAAAGCTTCAACAGCCTCCCTGCATTCCTTAACAGGAAAACACTCAGTAATGAAAGCTTCAACAGCCTCCCTGCATTCCTTAACAGGAAAACACTCAGTAATGAAAGCTTCAACAGCTTCCCTGCATTCCTTAACAGGAAAACACTCAGTAATGAAAGCTTCAACAGCTTCCCTGCATTCCTTAACAGGAAAACACACAGTAATGAAAGCTTCAACAGCCTCCCTGCATTCCTTAACAGGAAAACACTCAGTAATGAAAGCTTCAACAGCCTCCCTGCATTCCTTAACAGGAAAACACTCAGTAATGAAAGCTTCAACAGCCTCCCTGCATTCCTTAACAGGAAAACACTCAGTAATGAAAGCTTCAACAGCCTCCCTGCATTCCTTAACAGGAAAACACTCAGTAATGAAAGCTTCAACAGCCTCCCTGCATTCCTTAACAGGAAAACACTCAGTAATGAAAGCTTCAAAAGCCCCCTGCATTCCTTAACAGGAAAACACTCAGTAATGAAAGCTTCAAAAGCCCCCTGCATTCCTTAACAGGAAAGCACTCAGTAATGAAAGCTTCAAAAGCCCCCTGCATTCCTTAACAGGAAAACACTCAGTAATGAAAGCTTCAAAAGCCCCCTGCATTCCTTAACAGGAAAACACTCAGTAATGAAAGCTTCAAAAGCCCCCTGCATTCCTTAACAGGAAAACACTCAGTAATGAAAGCTTCAAAAGCCCCCTGCATTCCTTAACAGGAAAACACTCAGTAATGAAAGCTTCAAAAGCCCCCTGCATTCCTTAACAGGAAAACACTCAGTAATGAAAGCTTCAAAAGCCCCCTGCATTCCTTAACAGGAAAACACTCAGTAATGAAAGCTTCAAAAGCCCCCTGCATTCCTTAACAGGAAAACACTCAGTAATGAAAGCTTCAAAAGCCCCCTGCATTCCTTAACAGGAAAACACTCAGTAATGAAAGCTTCAAAAGCCCCCTGCATTCCTTAACAGGAAAACACTCAGTAATGAAAGCTTCAAAAGCCCCCTGCATTCCTTAACAGGAAAACACTCAGTAATGAAAGCTTCAAAAGCCCCCTGCATTCCTTAACAGGAAAACACTCAGTAATGAAAGAAAAAGAAATGAAGCGATGAGTGATACGTTTCAATTCCTACACATTAATACCCCCAAAAAGTTTTGTTTTTGTAAATTATCACTATAGCCGAACATCCATGGCCACATTCTATTCCATAATAGACCGAGCTCAGACCAATTCAGCTATTTGAGATACGAAAGACAGCGTAAAATTGTAGCTTTATACAGTAATAGTTTGTGTACTCTCATTTGCATCATGTGATGTATTTTTTGTTGAAAGTACTGACAACGTCTATAGAAGAATTCAACGTTCGATAACTTTTTTAATTTAACAATACAACAGAAACGCAGATATAAACAGTATTATGTGATTCGCTCATTCACAGAAACACGCAAAGCATTAGCAAATGGCAAGGAGAAATAATTTTTCAACCAATAAATACGGTAAACAGCGACTGAAATACAAATATAGTTAGTATTTATGCACATGTATTTGTCGACACATTTGTGTGAGCTTTAATCAGTGGCCAGAGGTGAAAGGGAAACCAATCTTATAATTGATCAGCTTTTGCCGGACAACTGCACAGTATTTTGATATTTTGGCGACAGCCAAATTTTTTTTGGTATTTTTTTGGGGGAAATGTTGTCTAAATGTGGAAAATTTCATTCGTATACATAACGAAATGGATAAACGTATACAATATAACTAATATATATATATATATATACAGAATATAAAGTAACATATACGAAGAACATATATGCGGTGCATTAAGGACGCCATGATATAAAATGTTTAACGTTATTCATCATCATCATCAAGTGCCGTCTCCTCAACGACGGTTGGCTGCAACGGATCTCCAACATCCCGTCTCTTGTCTTGGTGGTGCACTCTGCAGACTAACCTGTCCATCGTGTGATGTTACTCTCCCACTTGTATCTCTGCCTACCTCTTCCTCGCCTCCCTTTGACTTTACCCTCAAGTAAGGTCTTCAATAAGGTGTCATGTCTTTTAATGTGTCCAAAATATTTTATTTGCCTGATTTTATTTCTCTTAGTAGTTCTTTCTTCATATTAAGTGTCTTTAGCACCTCTTTATTTGTTTTCTTCTCGTTCCATGATGTTCTCCCTATTCTTCTATATACCCACATCTCAAAGACATCAATTCTGTCTTCTAATTGTTTATTTAGTGTCCATGTTTCTGAGCCATACATTAATATAGAATAGATAATCATTTTATAATTCTCATTTTTAACTTGTTTGTAATTTGTTTAGATGTTAATATTTTCCTCATGTCATTGAAGGTACTTTTAGCTATTCTTATTTAGCTATTAGTAATATTTTGATATTCTGACCTTTTAGAAAGGCGCAGAAGTTGCCATTATGATAAGGTCCGCGCAGTGGTCCTACTAATAACAGTTATGTGATTTGAAGGAATACAGTTTACAATAACAACCAAAAACTAAAAAAGGATAGACGCGATTTATTCTACAAATGCGAGAGCGCTTTATCTGCAAAACAGGGGGTGGGGGGGGGGTAGACGGGGGGCGGGGGACGACCGCAATCTTTGGAATCGAATTTCGACAACAAAAATAGTAGGTTACGTATTTTGATGAAGTTCAATATCTAACAACCCTAACGGATCCACGCATAACCTAATATAGATTTATTGCTTAATATATTAATATTGCGTAATCAGTCCTTTGCAGATCGTTTTTGTGTAGGGGAAGCGTATGGTACAAACTGAAACCTGATATGAAATGTTATTTTATGGATTCAATTACTAAATGAAACAGCAGAAACGATAGCAGACACCATTTTGAATCAGGGAATACATCGTAAACGTCAATTGAAACAGAGTAAACTTCGATAAATATGAAATAAAACGATCATTAGATCCGGCCGTTACCGACAAATGTTTATAATGTGTTTGAACTGTGGGTACAGTCAAAGGTGAAAGGTTAACAGGCTAACCTATTTTATTATTGGTCAGACTTACTGGAAACTAGACGACGATTCGATTTCTGTGAGCGTCGCCGTCTGGTATTTCAGCCAAACTATAAATAAGCCAAACATCGTCCGTATACGTGCAGCTTTCAAAGAGCATCTAGAGAACCCCAAAATCACAGAGCTCGGAGGTGCTCCATTTATATGTATGTATGGATGAAGATAACTCTTCATGTACTAAACCGCAGAAACTATTAGATGGGTGGCTAGTTCCGTTCCCCGTTCCTTGATGTCTTTACCTCCCCTAACTCATGCGTCAGATACCTATTTACAGCTGGGCCAATTGAATGAACGGTCTTGAAATCACTATCAACTAGGCTACCGCCCTTCTCTTAATATCAACAAAATTAAATTAGTATGCACAACTAAAATAACAAATAATATCTAGATAAAAAGAGGGTCTCCTGGCATAGCCGTTACGTCATTTTCTCTGTGTATAAGAGTTCGTGGGTTCGATACTGAGTCTTATTTACTACAAGTGCATTTTTCTTTCTCATATCAAAGGCGATTACTGCTTGAAGATAAGGAGTTATGTACTATGAGTTTTACTCTTGACATGTGGCGTGATGCTTCGTTGAGAGTTACGGAATATCGGGATTATATATCAGATTACAATGAAGTTAATTTTCAAATCCTGGTGAACAAACTGTGCATACACTTGTAGAATATCTAATCTTAGCGAACAAAGAAAACGCAATTAAATTTCCATTGATTGTTCCGTCTAGAAGGTCAGCAACCGTTTTGGATAGGCGGGGAAAAATTGAGCATTTTGTAGTGTGGGAAGGAGCCGAATAATCCTCTTTTTTAGTCCTTCCAAGTATAGAATAGTATTTTTAGCTCGGGGACCAGTGTTTGAGCGTATGCTATATACCTCGATGAGTGAAAAGGGAACTACTAACTTACTTCATTGGCTCAGTGTTTCCTACAGTTTCTCATCCAACTACACCTTTTCATAGCATTGTGACCCTCCAGCGCCCACAATGACCTTTGCATGACGAAGTGATTGCAAAATGTGGAAATAAGTACTGTATATCAAATACACGAAAAGGGAAACGGATGTTTAATCTGATAGTTAAGTGGAACTCTTTGGTAGTGAATATCATTTATAAACGTATGTAACCTTAGCATACACAAACTGCGACTGCGGGCAAACATAGGTTAATAATCAATGTCATCGCTATAGGGGTTGTCCATAAATTAAAACAATACAATAAACCAATATGTATATTGGTTTATTGTATTGCATATATACTATATTGTATATATGCAATACAGTAGGGCACACGAATAAAATGTAAAATTGTATTTAAAAAAGCACTAAAATATGATTATTAATAATAAGAAAATAATTTTATGTTTTATTGTTAATATACACATTTTTAGATATTTGTTTTCAATTTTGCTTTTTCTGTGTGTTCCCTACTGTATTTTCTCGTCAAATAATCACATTTTCTTGATTCTCGCCTCTCTTAGTCTCTATTAGTTGTTTTCTAGGCATCTATAGTGTATATTATAACATTGCTTTAGTGTTGTATATAGTCTCCTTTCGATTTTGTGGTTCTATTCTGTGTTTGTTCGTCCCTTTCTTGATAAAGATCTTTTGATCGAAATGTTGATCATGTGTATTATTCAAGGTAAAACTACTATTTAACCCTTACATATGTTTTTCGCAATATTTACTTTTCAATGGAATGAAGTAAGAAACTCAATTCGCAAACCCTCCTTAGAGATCTTGCATTCAATAAATGGTAGGACACTATTACTAATATTTCTCCCGCTTCTTACCCTCAATGACAACCGATGTGTATGACAGTAATCGTATCTCTCATCACCGCTGAACCATTTGAGTTCAGAAGCCCACTATGTCTAAAACATTATAGTCTTCACAGACTTCAAAGTTAGCATATAGAACATAGAATAATACTTTTGTATTTGAAGCAAACATTAACACCAATTTATCACATGGATTCACGAGCTACAGATCTAATAAAGTAGTAAAACCATTTTCCAATGAAAATGGACACATGTATATTGGGCAATAGCAGCGCCGACTTCAAAAGGAAGTGTTAATCTGTTTCACTGTGGGTAAAATATGGTCTGCGGGTCAAATCCTACCCAGGAAGCCACTTTTACTAGATTACTAAGCTGATTTCATGGTAACATATGTACTGGCCCCTGAGCTCAGTTAATACTACCTGCAGTTTAAAAAGAGTACATTAAGCTTGCTTGCCTGGCAGAAACAAAATGCGCAATCCTTCCAGTCACTCAAAATGTTGTCCACCCGTCCACCCCCCAACCGTGAATTTAAACAGTTTGTAGGCGTCAAAAGCTAAAATTAACCTTTGCAAAATGTTATGTACAATTTACTAAACCAATGGGAAAAACGTAACTATGAACGCTCTATGTAGAGAGGAAATGATAAACCCGATCTAAATGACGCCATCAACAACTTAAAAATCAAAGGTCAGATCATAGCCTTCCAAAACACACTGTATATGCGTGTGTATGTATGGGGTTTAATTTGATTGAAGGTATATTAATCGTGATGTCTTCTGTTCTTAGTTGGAAGGCTGTGATCTGACCTTCCAACTAAGTACAGAAGACACCATGATATACATTCAATCAAATTAAACCCCACACACACATAAATGTGGTAACTGTCCAACTAAATGATACACAGCAACATTGTAATACTGAAATTTTCACTACTCGTCTCAGAACAAAAAAGCTAATGTCAGACCACTCAACAATCACAAACGCTTTTTATAACAATTGTCAACATTTACAAAACACTTAACACTGGCAGCTAGAGAGCATTAAACTCAGCAGCAGTAGCTAATAAACACAAAATAGTACTTTGACATCTGCTGGGAGACTAAGGATCGATGTGTCTGCACGTAGCGAAACAGTGTGTAATTAACTATAACAATCAAAGGTGCTGAACGTTTATTCTAGCTATATTTCCAAGTATTTACTTATGTAGGTTTATATTTAACCTACATAAGTATATATAAACCTTATGTAGGTTTATATTTAGTCCAAAGTACTTACTTCTGAAATTTATATTTTTTTCCAGTTATATTCCAAAATACTCGTTAAGGTTTACATTTATATATACTCCAAAGTACTAACTCGTAATTGTTTATATTTAGACATATTTATAAGAAACGTACTATTCATGTTTTATATTTTGTTATATTATAAAGTATTTACACATCAATATTTATATTAAACTTATTTCAGACCACTCGGAAACGTTTATGTTTTTATATATATATATGTTTGTGCGCGCACGCGCGTGTGTGTTATTAAATAATTATGTATCAACGCTTATACTAAATATCATCAAATGCACTAGGCTTTTAGGTTGTTTCTATCGCCAGGAATTACGCGTAATAGAGTCTATTTAACATGATGTGCTATGTTAAGACTGAAAGTACTTACTTATCAATAGTTATATTTAAAAGTATTCGTCAACGTTTACATTATCTATACAAAAACTAATGGGCAATGTTTATATCAGCTATATTCAAAAGTACCTATCCATGTTTATATCAGCTACGTTTGTAAGCATTTGTTAATAGTTCGTTTCGCTGTGCTTAAAAGTACTCAATGTTTATATCAAATATAGGTTATTATTTACTGTTATGTTATGTACTAAAGTGAGAGGAGTACGGTAGCTTTGTTGATACTGAGTTTCCTAGTGTCACCCGGTTGCAGCGTGTCAGGTTCGAAACTACTTGTGGAGAAAGAGAGAAGAGCGAGAGAGAAGAGATATGGGGAGAGAGCGGGAGCGAGAAAGAGACAGAGGCGTGCGCGTGTACGCACACACACACGGAATATTGGAGATCTGTTGCAGCCAACCAGCGTTGCTGAGAAAGAACGTGATGATAATGAAAGGATAAAAACAAGATGTTCGTGGAACCATGAGCTACCTTGGAAATAACGTGGCTCACAGTAGAGATAGGTACCACAACTAAGGTAATCAAGAATCAAGGTAATCCACTCTTTTGAGGACTTTTCGTTATCTAGCGACTGAACCACTCTCCACACTACCTAACTGTGCATCACTTCGTGAAGCTGCTCAGTTGTCGCACTCCCAATGAAAAGCACGAAGCTGCTTATCACACACAGACCTCACAAAGTGAATGAGTTAGTTATTCAGCCAGTAAGTTAATGGAAGATCCTAATATACTCATCTACGGTGAGATGCGCAAAGGCATGAGTTGTCTTAGTGGCCACAAGAAGCGGTATATGTATCATGTGACATATTCTCTCCAGAACGTTGTCTTCCCAATGAACCTCTCTCTGTCTTGGACAATGTAGCTTGAATTATCCAACGACATATTCATGTTATCTTTAATGTCGTCAGTCCATCGTCTTCTTCGTCTGTCTTTCCTTCTTCTCCCAGGTGCTCTACCCTCCAATATTTGTCGTTCTAAACAGTTGCGTCTCTTTATATGACCAAACAGGTGTAGTTTTCTTTTTTGCTATTGTGTTTAGTAACCAACACTCTGGTATCCTCAATCTGTATATAATATCTAAGTTTCTCTTTTTTTCCTTCATGATATTCTGAATATATTTCAGTAGCATGTCATCTCAAAGGCGTTGATCTTCTTTGCTGCTGTTTTACTTAGGGTCCATGTTGCACATTGCAACCGAAAAAAATAAAGGTTCTCAGCATTAGCAGTTTCGTTTTTATTTTGGTTGTTTTTCCGAATGTTTTTTAACCGTGTTATTTTACAATATGTCATTGCCAATCTCTTCCTTATCTCTGCCATACAGTCTCCTGCACCGGTGATGTTTCCTCCTAAGTATTCGACTTACTCTACACATTCCATCTCGGTATTGTCTATTCTGATTTATTGTTGTTATGTTGTTATATCTGTTGTATGATTGATTTATTTTTTTTTGCGCGCGTTTAAATATAAGTTTTGCCATTCGCTGTATTTCTTTGTTTTTAATAATTTGTTCCAATCCCTTTATATTATTTGAAAGAATCACAGAAAGAAGCGGTATATAAGTATCGCTAAAGATATCACATGGGAAGATACTACACGAAACAGAGCAAGGTTGTTTTTAAAAAAAAAAAAATTTATTGCAATGGAAATCAACTCACTGACAAATCTGTACAAAAACCGGATGTAACTAATGATCATATCACTTATGACAGAACAACAAGAAGAAATATTTAACTATAAAAAACATCACCATCATCAAGTGTCGTAACCGCATCAAAGGGAGCTGCAACAGACCTCCTACATCCTTTGTCTTGCCTTAGTGCTGCACTTTGAAAGACTCATATTCATCTCATGATGTTTCCCTTTCACTTAAATGCGTGCTTACCTTCAGTTCGTCACATCTCAACTTTACCTTCAAGTAATGTCTCCAAGCAAGGTTTTATATCTTTTACACATGCCCAAAATATTATATTCATATCATTTATATTTCTTTTAATGGTTCTTTTTACATACGCGGTGTTGCCAGAACCGCCTTGTTATCATGATCAGTCGTAAACTTGCTATTTGTTCATATACACAGACTTGCCCTAATTTCTTGCTTTGTGTTCTTAAATACAATGTACTAAAACTGTGTGGAATAACACAAGGCAAATCTTTCTTTCATATAGTTATGTGGACTGAACACGCACAGCTTTATCATGGCTGATGGGAGTAGTCATTGGTCACTTTATGTTTACTGTGTGTCACCAGTCAATGAAAATAACGGGGATAGACAGGTCAACCAAGGAGAGTGACGCTATTTTGCAGAATGATTCTGAAGAAGGATTTGCACAAACTGGAAGAATTAATTACCAGAAATGATGTTTGTGGTGACCGACTTCTTGAAGTGAAACAGATAAGGAAGGTGTGTGTAACAAGGGCGTGTTTGCGTATAATGACAGAGTGGGGTGTTAGTGATAAGAAAAGAGATACAGTGATATTTACATGTTTGTATTAATGTGAAAACAAATATATTGGGGGTAAAAGGATATGCATCTCTCATCCGCTGCATGTCTCCGATTGCATTTGTAGCTGGAAAGAGAAAGAAAAACAAATAATATGAAGTATTTCAAAAATCTAGTGTATGCTTGATATGAGAGCAGGACAAAGAACATTAATAATGAACAGTAATTAAAACTGTGATCAGATAATTGAAAATGTTCAGAAACAAATTTCAAATATTTTTCAGGAAAATGGAAAAAACTCCGTATGGCCATATTACGTATTAAAAACAGCTGCACATAATAAAACAAGCTAGACTTTTTAATGAAGAAAGGCCAAATTTTCAAATTCATTTTTTTAGCGTTATTCCTCAACATCCACTGGACTTCACATGTAGTATGGCAATGGTCCTTCTAGATTTCCAGGAGGATGCAGTTCGGAGAAAGGAGATGTCGTGAAGATGGTGGCAGAAACGATGATATTTTCTTGTCAGTTTCTCATCGATATATGTCAATTATACAAATTTATTACTCCTGCTGTTATGCATGTCAATGGCACTGATCATCATTGTGCCGGTGACATCCAGGACACTGTTATAAAACCGTGCTCTACTAATGAGAAGGCTTGGTAGTCCCTTGAGAATCATTATAAATGAAGGTATGATAACATTAAGTCAATTAGTCTTGATACAAATCATTCATTTATCTACAGCAGGATCTTTGTTATTTTGTCATCGCAGATGTTTTATAATTCTATGCTTCCGTAGTTGCTTTGCTTTGTTCAAATTCCTCCAGTCTTTAACTGTGGATTTCTACCATAAAAAGCAATATACGAGCAATATACGATATAATTGACCGTTGTCATTGTTTTTGCTATCATTAAATGTCTGCAGCCTAGTTAATTTCCAATATTTTTATTTTTATTGTTTATTCTGTCCTGTATTTATTTCTTGACGATTAACCCACAGTTAAATGATGATGATGATGGTGTGATGATGGTGTGATGATGATGATGATGGTGGTGATGATGGATGACGAACGCCGCCGCGCAAAGCATATGTATTCATCAGTTAAGTAACCAAAGCGACACTCAAACAAATACTGTCTCAAGGCATGGATGTGTTAAAGGGAGGTTTATGGAAGTATGTTTAGTTCTCGAAGTGAGGCATTCTAGTGTGGTAGTACCCCAGGATCACCACGTCCTGCGGGGAGTGCGGTATATACGTCAGGACTAACTAATTCATCATTTTGCCGTCAGATTTGTTGATCTGTCTGTAGTGATAGCACACCTAGCTTTCCCTGCCACCAATCAGTCTGCCACAAAAAGCAGCAATGACCACAGAAAATTTGAAAAATTCCCAATGTGTTAAATTTACCCACGAACAATGGTGGCAATTTGGCAATCATGATAAGTAGCGTGTTACTGAAAATATGGGAACAACTTTGAAAGACATTAGGAGATTGGGTGCACCTGTACTACATGGAATTGACTTTTTTAAATGGGTGTTACGTAAAGTGAAATGTAAGTCACTATTTGCTAAATTTGTCGTGAATAACATGACGTGCATGTCTCGATGAGAGCCATTCTGACAGAACAACGATCTTAGTTGACAAAACGGAATTGTTTCGTATCATCGCTTTACAGCTCTCTAGCGGTCATGTCCATGTATTACGTAAGTTAACAGAGAACGTAACATAGATTGATATAGGGGAAAAACACACACAAAACAGATACATTCGTAATAAGCAAATGCTAGATATGATATAAGTACAAGTATAGTTCTAAACTCACACACTCTTTGTTCTGGATAATAGTTGCGCTTCTTCTTGATCTTAGTTAGAAACTAGCTTCACAGCACGTGGGGCATTCCCATATGTGCTCTGCCCTCAGTTCCAGCAGCCATCCCAGTGTATGTAGATTCAGAGTCCCGGTCAGGTGTTGAGTGCATGATCTTTGGGGCCTCAAAAAAAATTACTTTTTCTCCCCCCCCCCCCCCTCTAGATACTCCCATTTCTGATATTATCTGTATGTGTATGTTCTCGGCCCTTTTTGTATTATCTTTATCTTGAAATTAATTTATTACTGCCATGATAAGTCTGCTTTATCTCTTCTCAACAGTGTGCCGTCTATTGCCGCATTGCCTACCAATAAGTCGGCTCTCTCATATCCTCTGACCCCAGAATGACCAGGACAGTATATCCATATGTAATACTCTGAACAATTGAGTTATTTAATAAGTCTCACCATTCTTTTCTCAGCGTGTACTGTTCTATCTCGCACAGTATGCTTTGAGAACCTGTGAGTATTACTGAGAGTGTTGATGCATCAGTTATAATCGCTGCGCTTCTATCAACTAACATCGAATATGAGGCAGTCTGCGGTATAATAGATTTCAATGAGAGAGAATGGCGAATGATTGTTTGTTGAGTAGTGGATTCGACTAGGCCATCTCGGGATGCCTAGTCACGTCACTTTCAACCTAGTCCTAAGAAGGACTTTTTGGTTATATCGCGACGCTGGGTGCGGACAGGGAACTGATGAAAAGTTCTTGAGCCTTGGCGAAAATGACGAAAAGGCTGTCGAAAGTTTGCTGAAGCTTGCTTTTAATCCTGCGGATAAGAAGAGTCGTTTCTCTCTTGGAAGTTTCCAAGTCCACAGCAGGTTCCCACCTCAGCTGGAGATCGTCCGATCCTTGATATCTTAGCCAGATTGCTCTGTTGCCCGGGGTACTCCACGAGGAGGAGTATCAAAGTCTGAACCAGTATGATTCCTGGTCCTGGCGAGCGAAGCGAGCACAGGTACTCGCTTCTTCGTCTCTGCACCCCGAATGGCGAATGATGAAATTGGTGGTTGTTTTATTTGTAATTTTAGCAATACAACTCATGTATTATTCTGTTCCATTGAAGGGAGGAGAGAGATATACTCCAGATCTTATATACATACCCACAGAAGACTCCACATCTTAGCGTTGTACAGGGGTTTGAAAAGTTAACGCACCACTCAGAGGAATTAAAAAACAACCATGATTGCATATATAAAGTCCTGTGGTGCTTATACTCATTAATAGATACGAATGTTGCTTTAAAAAAAAAGACGGGGAGAAAGTTCCTAAAATAAAACTACACGCTCTCTTTCCTCTCTCTCTCTCTCTCTCTCGCTCGTGTGCGTGCGTGTGTGTGTGTGCGTGCATGAGTGTTTGTATGGGTGGGTGCGTGCGAGCGCGCGGTTTGTGATGATTTTCTATAAGGAAACCGTTAAGCAGGGTTGGTGACCTTCTGATATAATAATTATTTAGTACTAAATGGCATGTTCTATTTTTTAAAGAGTGCAGTGGGGAAGGGGTATTTAACATATCAATCTCACCTTTTACATATCAATCTCACCTTTAATATATCAAGCTCACCTTAAACATATCAATCTCACCTTTAACATATCAATCTCACCTTTAACATATCAATCTCACCTTTAATATATCAATCTCACCTTTAACACATCAATCTCACCTTTAACATATCAATCTCACCTTTAACATATCAATCTCACCTTTAACATATCAATCTCACCTTTAACATATCAATCTCACCTTCAACATATCAATCTCACCTTTAACATATCAATCTCACCTTTAACATATCAATCTCACCTTTAACATACCAATCTCACCTTTAATATATCAATCTCACCTTTAATATATCAATCTCACCTTTAATATACGGCTCCGAGGTACCTATAATATAGGAGCACTTTTAAGACTGCAGGAATTATGGCTATGTCATTGGTTCATTGGCATTTCTGCCACGGAGACAAACATCCCGGTATTTGGTTATGGAAATCACACTTTGACTGGTCATTTTCTTAAAAGAGTAGTTAAAGCAAACACACGAAGAGAGAGAGAAGAGAGAGCGAGAGAGGAAGAGAAATATGTAATTCCGTTAGTCTAAAGAGAGGGGTTTGTACGTTCTATGATACAGGAGCCCTTTACAATGTAATTTCCTTTCATGGATAATTCAATTAAGTCTGTCTTCTCCTTTCATGAGTTCGGAAAACAAGGTCTAATCGAATAAAGTTGACTAGAATTAACTACCACAAGTCGGGGAAAACCTGGGGTTTAACACATTTAAACACGCTGAATTCCAATTGTGGAATGAGAGAATCTAGGACTTCTATTACATTTATGAAGAAGCATGTAATTTATTGTTAATCAAAAATCATGTATTTCAAGAAATAGTTCAAGATATGCTACGCCAATATAACAGTTTGTTGAAAATATTGTCTGGTGTAACTTAACTGTGCACCGGTGTGGCAACAGCGGTCTGGACTTCTAGTTCAGGGTGCAAAGAATATGACTACTGTTTTATTTCCAGGCATGTCATAGAAAGCAACAAAGTTGGGAATAGGCTGTAGAAAAAAATCGTCACATCTTTCGCAATGTCTTACTTGTGTCTTCTATCAAATAATCCCCACGGATAATGAAGAAATAGGGCCATCGGACATGCATTGTGATTTGTCATTTTGTGACTCCTGGATGGTGGGGAATGCCATCGCTAGGGATGGGTTAACAAATCTGACAGAAGCATGATTAAATAGTTTATCCACAAGTGTGTGCTGTGCTCATGGTAAATCGTTGTAACTCTGGGATACTGGAGCACTAGAATGCCTCCCTTCTGGACTAAACATGCATCCATAAACCTCCTTTACACAACAATGCCTCTGAGATAATCTTACATGATACCGGGTGCCATCTCTGTTGCATAACTAAAAAACATGTTATATTGTCTAAAATACTATGGGCTGTCAAATCTACCTGCTCGACGCGAAAGGGATTACTTTCACCATCAGCATGACCATCGATGATATAAGCATGTCCGTCTAAAATATGAGACATATATAAGTTCTATCCTATGTTTTATTAAGGGAAAAAAACACGCCATCCCTACTGAAGTAGTATCTACGGCCCTAAAAACTACAAAATAATGAGCTTATACTCGTATTTTATGAAGTCATTCACCTTAGTGAAGTCGTATGTGAATGAAAGTTATATTTCTACTGCACCATGATGTGCATTATTATGCATGCGTATGATACAGCGTGTGTGAGAGAGAACTAGATTCTGTAGAACACTAGTTCAGTAACAGATGGTCCTTGTTTTTTTTCTTTTTAAATAATTTGTTTTTTCCAAATATTTTACGTCCAGATATAGGCAAAATGCAGTAAGTGATTTACAGTTGAATGGTAAGGACTAGCGCTATAATAACACACAAAATAGAAAGCCATACTTCGTCCAGGACTAATAAGTCACAATAAGACGTAAAGCCAACACACTACAATATAACTATACAGATTCCAGTCTAAGGTTGAAAGCAGTATGCATCGGCTGATAGTCTATACCTTAATTAACGAATAGAACAAGTCTACGGTTGAACGAACTTGCCTCGAGAAAGTTTGACTTCAGAAAAAAAATATTGATTATGTTGCACAGCAACGCTTGATCGTAGATTGTGTGTGCGTTGCTAAATAGAGCCCCGTCCAGGAACGTACATACGCTTTCGGCAAAGAGTTTTTTGTTTTTTGTTGTTTTTTTCCAAACCAAAAAAAGGTTAATTCCTCGATTTCGTTGATAGGTTAGGTTCCTCACTTTCGTGTTTCTGTTTGTTTGTTGTTGTTGTTTTTTTGGTGTTTTTTTTTAATGGGGTGGGGGTGACCTGGTTTTGGAAAACCATCTGCGTAAGAAAAAAAAGGGGGGGGGGGTGGTGGGTCCCCGCTGTTTATCTTGCTTCTCAGTAATAAATATAGTGCTGTTTTTATCTCCTAAATGAGAAGAGATAATTGAACCCCCAAATCCACTCTTCTCCCCCCCCCACTTATCTACGGGCTTTCTATCGCCAATAGTACACTCCTGTGGAGTGATAGCGATCCATCCTTCAAAAGTGACACTATTTGATTTTTCCCGTGATTTTCATTGGCTGTCGACACAAATTATGCAAAAAGATGACTAATGAAAATAAATGGCAAAGTAAAATATCGTAACTTCTGACGAATGATCCTTATGAGTCTACAAGAATGTATAATTAACTAGAGACTCAGCTACGGCAAGGTGAATTATGGATCAGCGGCATAACAAGAGATTTTACCCATTAGTGCTCATCTGAATAGTCAGTGATTGACCACACACCGTCTAAGTAGCGTCACCTTCAGCACGTACTCGTTGTAATGGCACAATTCCTAGAGCTTCTAAGAACGTGAGCTCTGGTACCCATGACCTAACAGATGAGTCAGTCACGAAAGCTGTTTATTTACACTTACATTAGCGCACTTAGTTATGTTTTATTCTCGTCTATAATTGTTCTATTCACCTTTTCTATCTATAACTGCGTTGCTCTTAGTCTGCATCTATTATTATATTTGCCTTCTTTCGATGAGCTTTTCTGTTTGTTTGCTTTAACTCTCAAGAATTAAAAGTGATCAAAATCGTTTCTTATGTGCTTACTTTCAAAAACAGAAGATTCAAACTCTCAGATAGATTATTTGTGTATAAGGCATGTTCCACCATTATATATGCAGACACACAATCATAAAAAAAGTCTGCAAGAATGTTGTGCTATCAACGGTGGCTACTTTTGTTTTCTTTTTCAAATTTAACTTATCTGTAAAATAAAATGAAAAGCGCCCCGTGCAATATGGCGATATCAATAGAAGTAAAGAAAAGAGTCATTCCATGATACATAGAGCCACTTCTGGCACATAGAAGAGAATCATGGACAATAAATAAACAAACAAGTTGGAAACTACAGAGATATGGTTCTTCGGAAGATTGACGAAAATCATAGAGACAATTAGATAACCAAGCGAAAAGATACTAACGAAAATTGACACCAAATGAGAATTAACACAAAATCAGGAAATATTAAAAAATGTATTGGCCACATCAACACAAGGTTTATACTCTAGCAACAGGCAAAATTGAAGGGGAATGAAACAGCGGCAGTCAAATAGAAAATAATGAATACGCTGACATCATAACGTGTCAGAGAGTTCGGAGTGAAACGGATACACAGTACAGCCGACAGTGATGTGCCTGCCTACCTACCCAGCACGGTACTTGATGATGCAATACATGGTGTATACATATCTCTGTTCCTTGGGTAATTGATCCCTTTGTAACTGAACTACCTTATGTGTTCATTTTCTACCACTTACTAACATTTTACTTCATGTGTAGGTTTTTCGGTATTTGTACATAAAACGTACACCTTCAAGGATTCAATGAACCAATATATAGGGCTTTAATATTTTTCTTTAGTGAATTCCCTTTTACACAGAATAAGGACATAATTTTGGGTCAAAATACAAAGTGTTTGTCTGAAATACAGAATGACATACCATCTGTAGGTTAACACGTATTAACACTATTTGCTCTCCGCCATGGTGCCGGTCAGACATTGGTGACATTGAACTCTAGAACACATCAATTGTTATTTTAGATATGATTAGGATTAATTCAAGGGTTCTCAACCCTTTGAGACGGCGAGCACCGCTTATATGTAATTGGTAGTGCTCATGAGCACTTTTTGGCTCTCATGGCGCAAGCACATGTCTTTACGATAGCACCAAGTTGAGAACGCCTGCTGTAGTTGTTTCACATATTCACGGAGTAGTAATTATCTAAACCGACGGCGGTGCAATCTGGACATCCCAATATGAGTTCCGTCTCTTTCAACAGACGGCGAAAGGCATGTATGCTGACAGTTCCCGTGGCGCGTTGAATGTATGTTCTTCTAGTCCCACTCGTCCAATCGTCCTCCTCGAGAAATTCCAAGCTCCCTCAATCTCTTAATACCAGTCGCCTCCATCATACTGTCATTATATAATATTCATCGTTTTGTGTGATCTTAAACTATGAAAAAAAACATAAGCTAACATATATTTCGCATTAAAAAATATACAATTGTTTAAAAAAAATTACAAATGGAGGGAAAGGTTTCAGGTGAGAAAGCAATATGCAGACCAAGATAGACACAGTATACCCACGACCTGATTTCCTGAACATGACACTGGAAGAGACTGACCAGCTTCCACCGAAGGAAAGGTTTACAGGGTGATAGTGTGGACGTGGTTGTGCAATGGACACGTCCAACACACACATATACACATATCTGTGTGTGTGCTTATGTAGTGTGATATCTTTGCTAACAATGCGTCTCACACAATGTGATGTCGAAATTCCCTAATTCAAACAGGTGATGATCAATAAATAATTTCAAGTTGTATGTAATTTATACATTTACCAGAAAATCAAATAGTATTCCACAACTTGGCGTGAGCTGTACTAACACAAATACTAAAAGTAAATATTATACAATAACGTAGGGATATGTTATAATGAAATAAATAGTAATAATAATGAACAAATAATGGGAGTTATGATAATATAGAATAATATAATTAATTTTAACAGCATTTTATACATATTTTAGCTTTACAAAAGCTATTATTGGTATAATAAAACGTTACTATTTTTGACATAGGCATTATACGGAAACGTTAATGTTAATTGTTCTTATGCTTTATTATCATTAGTTCAATTATTTTACGATTATCATTAGTATTTTGTTGTATAAAACATCTATATTTAATATTTATTTTAGCTTCCAGATACAGATGCCACAGCCTCAATAAATATGCGCTGTCAAAATAACAACAACAAAAAACATCTGGAACCTGCTAGAAAAACAAGTTACCTGCTGATGTCGGCAACATATCCATATCACCTGTAGCCAAAACATAAATTAAGTTAAACGTGGAACAGCTTAGCAGGAATAGATGGCACGATAGGATAGTTCAGCTTTATTTAGTGAAAATGTAATTATTTTTGCATCATCGTTAATACCTCCTCCACACAATGTCTACATGTGTATTGTTTATGAACTATGATTCATAATCCAAACCGTATGCAAAAGCTTAGAAAGTCTCAACAGTGTCACATAGAACTAACTACCACGCATCCCTGATTCGGCAGTAAATGGCATACTGACTAATAGTAAAACGGTCTTCTAAAGTTAGTGCAAGCATGTACGCACCAACCTTCCGACACGCATATATATATACTGTTTGTGTCAAGTAAATATAATCAAACTTTCCGATGATATCCCACAATATGGAAAGTTCCACAGCAACAAAATCAAGACGCGATAACAACTAAGATAAAGTGTTCGTGTTACTGGTAACTAATATAAATAACAAATAGTAAAGCTAATGTAAAACAGAAATAACAAAATGCAAAAGGACAAGGATATTTTCCACGTCATTGTCCAATATGGACCTTTATCAAGAGACAAAAACATATCAGAAATAAATACACAAAACTATCAATACAAAGAGACAGTCTAACCACACCATTTCACTTACATCAACCCACAACGGAAATACAGACTCTCAAAGCATGTTGCGCAGGATAGAAAGGAACATGCTGAGAAAGAAATGCGTTGCGTTATTCTATCTATCTATATATTATCATGTTCACGTGTGCTGTTAAGCGTCGTAGGGGAATTCGGAGTTTTTTGTCTTAGGTCACTTGAGTTGCATTGGCCATGGTGAGCCGTGCCTATTTAATGTTTCTTTGATTGTCTCTGCACATCTAGTTCTTGGCCTTCTGCTGATGTATGCACGAAGGGCTGGTTGCGCAGGTTCCATTCTCATGACGTGACCAAACAATCTGGTCTGCTGCCTCTCGATGTAGTCTTGACTTGAGATAGTCTTGACTTATTTCCTGATATCTTCCTTTCTCCGACGGTCTCTTCTCGTGACATGTACAATTTTCCTCAAGCATCTCATTTCACAAACTGTGATCTTTTTCGCTAGTGAACTGTTGATATATATCTACGTACGCGCGCGCGCGTTTCTAATTGTGTACATACATGTGATATCAATCAATCAATCAATAAACCCATAACCCTTCAGGGTCGTAGGGGTACCACATTGGATGCTTCAGCACACAGAGTCCTCCAGCGAATTCTATCGTCAGCGATGTGGATGAGTGTGGAAATATCTAGCCCTGTCCATTCCTTGATGTTGTCTGTCCATGTCTTTATTTGTCCTCCTCTGCTTCTTCCACCCTCGACAGTTCCCTGCAGTATTGTTTTTGACAAGGAATCGTGCCTGCATACATGTCCGAACCATGCTAGTTTTCGTCGTTTCACTATTGAAAGCAATGGCTCCTGGACACCTGCACACATCTCTACTTTATTTCTTACGTACACATTGGTCTTATGTTCCCTATAGGAAATTCGTAGAATTCTTCTGTAGCATTTATACTCGAAAGCCTGTAATCTTCTCTCCATGTCCGCAGTGAGTGTCCAACTATATACATGTGATATATATATGATCCACTCCAATTCCCCCCCCCCTCCCCAGTTTTGATGTAGTTTATTGGTAGCCGCCAGCTCCATGTATGGCTTTGTGTTGTCTCATACATGGACACTACTTACTGTATTTTTATATGTCTGTGAGTACAGTTGTCATAATTGACATGAGGCTTTCACTTGGTTGGAATTGATAGTCATGATTGCTTGTATTGTGATATTCCTCTTACCTCGTTCTATTTCTATTTTTATCTATCATTAGTGCGTAAAGTTTAGGTGCGCACCGATACTGCATGTAACAACATGATTGCGTCTTGTTCTTGTTTCTAATGCAGTGAGATGAAGTTGAAAGGCAATCTCTTTACTTTTGGAGATTGTTTTTGTTTCTTGATACCCTATTTGGCCGTAGTGTAGGAAAATTTGGCGGCCTTTGTTATACTTGTTTTGTTATTTTAAATTTCTCTTTTACATTATTTTTACTATTTATTAGTAATATTAGTTACCAATAACAATAACGCACTACGTATGTTTGTCTCAATTGATTTATTACCATAACAGATGAGTACTGGTCATCAATAATTACATACTTCCATAATTCACAATACCCATAATACTTCAGGATAGTTCGGATAATAAAGAGGGTGCATCAACACACATTCCATCAATGATTTCTTTCCTTGGTGATGTTGCAGAGTATAGAAAAATCGTGAACTTCTTATTCCTTTATGTTGCCCGTATATTATTTCTTTGTTATTCTCTACTCTTTCGTC
The DNA here is from genome assembly GCA_034231615.1 of Meghimatium bilineatum. Taxonomy (NCBI): domain Eukaryota; kingdom Metazoa; phylum Mollusca; class Gastropoda; order Stylommatophora; family Philomycidae; genus Meghimatium; species Meghimatium bilineatum. Next base: position 29,124,316 of record CM067318.1, read on the forward strand.
CTTCGATTATTCCCTGCAGGATCATTCTCAACAGCGAAGCATGTGGCTTTACATGTCTAATCAATGCAAGTTTTCATCGATTACCTCGTACTGCTGATAGCAATCAACCTTGTCGACCTGTATGTATTTATATTGTATTACATATTTGCCATATGATTTCTATAGTACACGCGTATGATTCGCATATACCACTTCTATTCGACGGGATGTGTGTGTCCCATTTAATCAATACATTGTGCGCTTAGGGGTGTATGTGAGTAAAACTAATAAGTACAGTTAACTCATAGCATTTATTAATGCCTTAGGGGTGTGAGATGTTAGCGATATCACATTTCAGTGGCTCTGCTATATGAGAGCGGTAACCATCTCCTCTTCCTCTCAGTATTTACTTCCCGGATTAATCCGGTACCCATTTAAGGCTGGATCGACCCGGAAGACATCGCAGTCTGAACAACATTTCATCCTGAACTTGGAAATCAACGCAGGAACACTCTTGTGCGAAGCTATTGCGTTACGTGGTTCCCCCTTCCTCTACCTCCCCCCTCCCCCGGGTATTTGAGTGCATGTGCTTCAAAGAAAAAATACTGAGACGATTACTGAAGTGACAACATAATTACCTAATAAACAGAAAACAAATGTGTACGGTCAAAAAAACGTGCTATGAATTACTACAACAAAGTCGCCCGAATTTCGATCTGTCCAGTTAAAAAATCCACTTCACAACTATTTTCCAGCTTCACATCGGTTCTACTAGTTAAATCCCTCTCCCCTTATCATTCATCATGTTGTACTGTCTCATCTGTCTTGTGGTCTCCGAATATATTCATATTAAAGGATGGCTCGACCGACTCATCATAGAATTACATCTAATTCTCTATATAAGATTCTCTTTTCTTCCCATCTTCATCTGATCCAGCATTAAAATGTTACATCCAACAAACTCTAATTGAGACATGAACAGTAATTTATCATTGACACACTCTCTCTATCTCTCTCTCTCTCTGTAATGACAAAACTCATTAACCGACATCTAATAATAGACATTTACTGTTCATTGAAGTCTAGTACTATTTTTATGATTCTCGGTGTCTGCACTTATTCTTATAGATTCATTACTATGATCATCATCAAGTGTCGTGCCAGATAGCGCAGGATAGCTTAGATCTCCACAATAATCTATGTTTCATCATTTCTCTCCTTCTTTTCTCTACTTCCTCTTCTTCTCCTTTCTGCTATTTTTCTCTTTTTTCTTCTTCGTCCGCTTCATCTTCCATTTCTTTCTCCTCATTAGTCTTTCTTTCCCTCTTTTTCTTCCTCCACCTTCTATTTCACCTGCGTTCAATCTCAAACTCCTGGAAACTAGCAGGTTGTAGTTCGGAGAGCGGAATGTGTTGTATCATTATTCACATATTGACAGCGATTACTGCATCTTACGACATGACATATCCTGGTTCCGTCAGATTTTCTGCGTCATTTAACCTAACCAGAAGCATAGCTCCTGTGTCACTTTGATCCTCAATAAGATTGGAAGCCAACAATATCCCAAAAACATCATTAGTCGCTTCATATGACATACATGGCACTTAACAGTACTGCAATTGTTTTCTCCTCATTCAGGTCCAGACAACACACGAGCTTCACAACGTCAATACATTTCTGCTAATATTTTAAAAAAACAGACGCTAGTACATCAAGAGTTGGCAAATAACAAGAAAAGCCAAACCATGCAATCCTAAACATGAAACCTTCCAACAAGAGGTAACTATGGTGTCACTGGAAGGTGACTACATAATGTTTTTCCTCTCGAGTACCTTCCAGACTTGGTTGATTTTTGGGCTTTTTTGTTCTTTTTTTTTAAACGACGACCAAAAGAAAAACAGAAAAAAGAGCTATAAACATATTTAGTGAGCACACATATGCACAGTATGGTACGTAAATTTAGTGAGTACAACAGTACACAGTATTGTAAGTAAAATTAGTGAGTACACTGTGCACAGTATGGTACGTAAATGTAGTGACTACAACTGTGCACAGTATGATAAGTACATTTTGTGAGTACAACAATGCACAGTATGGTAAGTAAATGTAGTGAGTACAATCGTGCACAATATGGTAAGTAAATGTAGTGAGTACAATCGTGCACAGTATGGTAAGTAAATGTAGTGAGTACAATCGTGCACAGTATGGTAAGTAAATGTAGTGAGTACAATCGTGCACAGTATGGTAAGTAAATGTAGTGAGTACAATCGTGCACAGTATGGTAAGTAAATGTAGTGAGTACAACTGTGCACAGTATGATAAGTACATTTTGTGAGTACAACAATGCACAGTATGGTAAGTAAATGTAGTAAGTACAACTGTGCACAGTATCGTAAGTAAATATTGAAAAGAAAGATATAAATAAAAGGGCACCAATATGAGTTTCACGTTGAATAATAAGCAGGATCAGCGTTTCAACCAAAATGTCTTTATCACCATAAACAAACAGAATGGAACTACAAAATCAAAATGGAGATTAAAGGTAAGCAATGTAATAAAAACTGAAATATATATTTGGAAAATGTAGTCTTTGTTTCATTTTGTGGTTTCATTCTGTGTTTGTGTGTTTCATAATTGATAAGCTGTTGGTCGCAACGTCAATCCTGTGTAATGTTCAACGTAAAACTACAATATAACCCTTGTTTCTACCTCTTCTAAGTAGGAGGCTTGTTCAACGTAAAACTACAATATAACCCTTGTTTCTACCTCTTCTAAGTAGGAGGTTTGTTCAACGCTAAACTACAATATAACCCTTGTTTCTACCTCTTCTAAGTAGGAGGCTTGTTCAACGCAAAACTACAATATAACCCTTGTTTCTACCTCTTCTAAGTAGGAGGCTTGTTCAACGCAAAACTACAATATAACCCTTGTTTCTACCTCTTCTAAGTAGGAGGCTTGTTCAACGCAAAACTACAATATAACCCTTGTTTCTACCTCTTCTAAGTAGGAGGCTTGTTCAACGCACAACTACAATATAACCCTTGTTTATACCTCTTCTAAGTAGGAGGCTTATTCAACGCAAAACTACAATATAACCCTTGTTTCTACTTCTTCTAAGTAGGAGGCTTGTTCAACGCTAAACTACAATATAACCCTTGTTTCTACCTCTTCTAAGTAGGAGGCTTGTTCAACGCAAAACTACAATATAACCCTTGTTTCTACCTCTTCTAAGTAGGAGGCTTGTTCAACACTAAACTACAATATAACCCTTGTTTCTACCTCTTCTAAGTAGGAGGCTTGTTCAACGCTAAACTACAATATAACCCTTGTTTCTACCTCTTCTAAGTAGGAGGCTTGTTCAACGCAAAACTACAATATAACCCTTGTTTCTACCTCTTCTAAGTAGGAGGCTTGTTCAACGCTAAACTAAAATATAACCCTTGTTTCTACCTCTTCTAAGTAGGAGGCTTGTTCAACGCACAACTACAATATAACCCTTGTTTATACCTCTTCTAAGTAGGAGGCTTATTCAACGCAAAACTACAATATAACCCTTGTTTCTACCTCTTCTAAGTAGGAGGCTTGTTCAACGCAAAACTACAATATAACCCTTGTTTCTACCTCTTCTAAGTAGGAGGCTTGTTCAACGTAAAACTACAATATAACCCTTGTTTCTACCTCTTCTAAGTAGGAGGCTTGTTCAACGTAAAACTACAATATAACCCTTGTTTCTACCTCTTCTAAGTAGGAGGCGTGTTCAACGCTAAACTACAATATAACCCTTGTTTCTACCTCTTCTAAGTAGGAGGCTTCTTCTCAAAGCATTGCACAGGTTTGGAGGCTTTAGAATATGAACTAAAGCTACACAGAAATAAGAGTAATTGCACATAGGAAGTAAGAGCTAATCGCTCGTATTTCCTGGGATACGAAACAATAAAATTAACCCCTTTTTCTATATTTTTGTCAATAATTACTCATAAACAAGGATAGAATGGATAAAACATGGATATAAATGGAAAGACTAGGTTCAGATCGTGAATTGGTTACTCGAAGATCAGGAAGTTGTAAATGTACATGTATGAGTGTGTGAGTGTGCAAGCGTGTTCGCAGACAGAGTGAGTGGAAGAGTTTCGTTGAAGTGCCTGTGAATTAAAGAAATGTATGAATGCTCTTCTAGTAAATTGGGCACTAGTCTGTATTGGTGAAATGTATCCTCTCATCTTTATTTGGCAAGAGAAACACAAGTCAATATTGATACTTCCTAAGCCTGTACTGTGCTTCTATTCTCTCGAAAAAATCGAAATTATACTTTCCCTCTGTGAAGTGTATGAGTTACGACTCCATTAAAGCCGTGAAAGTGTAGTCATGTGTCACTAGGGTTTTCTCTGTCTGTCAACTACATTCCGTATTGACCACTATGGAAGAAGTCATTAATCAATGTTCATTTTTTTACTGGTTGTCTGTGAAAGAATAAGTAGTATTAATCCTTATTTTTGTCTTGGAGAAATGAAATACAAAAATATTAACAATCATCATCGATCACATAATCTCGCATGGTCGTAGTGGTGCCACTTAAGAGCATTAACACAAACATATCACCATGCTTCTCTGTTATCAGTACATTCATTTAGTGCTGAGGAAATTCATCTCGTCCAGTCTTTAATATTATCAATCTAAACTTTCCCTCGTCCTCTTCTTCACCCCGGAGAATAAATCATGCCTCATGATATGCCTAAACTTCACAGGTTTGCAATTTTCACCATCGCCAGATCTTTCTGCTAAGTGTAAGAGCATTATTTTTTTCACATATACAATACTTTTATGTTCTGTATAGTGGAAAAGCAATATTCGTCTGTAACATTCTTTTCTCACCGTCGATATATCATCTATACTAGTGTTTCCCAACTTGGGGCTCACGCCCCGGATTGGGAGGGGGGGCAATTTGATTGTTCAGAGGGTCAAGTGGAAAAGTTGTAATTAGGCTTCATTTAGGAAATAATGAAAATATTTGGGAAAAAAATATGTATATGTTACATAGGGGGGACATCATTTTAGAAAGACTTGGGAGGGGGCATGGTAAAAAAATGGTTGGCGAACACTGTTCTATACATATCTGCTTAAGCCTCAAACTCTCACATCAATGCAGCAGAGCAGGTTACCCTTATACACAAACGCATTACCCTTTTCCGAGTTTCACTTCTCGGGCGACAGTTTTATTGAAGTTATTATCTATTATTGATGTTTATTTCAATGGAACATCGACCATCTAATGTTTAAATGGTGCCAAGATACTTGAGTTTACAACTTGATTTAATGTTGTATCATTGATCTTTATACTGTAGTGGTGTATTATTCCTGAGTTATTTTTCTTGTTTACACTGAGTCCTTTGTTGCAACTTTCGCGCACTACAACATCCAATATGACACACAGTTCATGTTCCGTCCCTTCAATCAGTACTATATTACCAGCACATCCCAGGTTACTCAGATTCTAAACTCAAGCTGTTATTGCTGAGATGTTTTCTATATTGGTCATCATACTATCTATAATATATTATAAAAGTAAATTTATGAAGGAAGCATGAGAATAAACGAAAATAATTTTTACAGCTGACGGGAATTGAACCAGGTCCGTTCTGGCGGCACATATCTCTCTTCTCTCTCTCTCTCTCTCTGTGTGTGTGCGCGCGTGCGTGTGTGTGTGTATATATATATATATATATAAATATAAAATTTCCATCATATATAATATATATGTACAGAGGGTGAAAGACAGAACAAGTGAGAAGGCGTAGCGGATTTACTTAATATTCGGGATTCTCCCATGCACTCAGTCACTCTCATCGAAGCGGTACACTGCCGGCCGAGAGTACCACTCATAACACGTAACTTCGTAGTTTCAAACGATAATTCCTAGGGATGTGGGAAAATCCACTTTATAAACAAGATATCACGAGCCGTATTGGGACACGCGATCTATTGAGCGCAAACAATACGCCAGGAAGAAACATTATGGTGGCATTACTAATCCAAGTAAGAATGCCCACTACTAATTATTTTTTTAATTTCCCAATAATCCTGTAAATTATCATCACATCAGTTCACTTCCTGCTTCTTGTATTCTTCTACTCAATTCGTTCTCAAGCGTATACATATTATCAGAATCTAGTCTAGAGAACATAATGCGATGTGTCATAATTTACAGCTTGGCTGAGATATTTGTACATTTCGACAAATTTCTTACTGTTGTTAGCACACTCCCAAAAATTTTGATTTTTTTAAAAAACATGTTAAAAATGTCTGAGTACTTCACTATTTCTAATTCATTTCATTTATTAAATGCAGTCTCCTCAACGAAGACTGGCTGCAACAACGAACCTCCAACATCCCTTGCACTATTTCTCATGTCATTCTGTAAATCTACAGTTCTACATCCATCTCCATCGATTTACTTTATATATATTATATATATATATATATATATATATATATATATATATATATATATATATATATATATATATATATATATATATATATATATATATATATATATATATATATATATATATATATATATATTTATATCATCATCAGGTGCCATACCGGCTGGCGTAGGCGATCATGGCTTTCCACAGTTCTCTGTCTCCATTATTATGTATCAAACTCGCTGTAGTTTCCCTGCCGTTCCAGGTTGTCAATCTGTCTAATATTTTCTCACGTTGTCGCCCTTTGTCTCTGTTGCCTTCAATTTGGCCTGTTGTGACTATGTTCTCCAAACCTCCTTGTCTCATGAAGTGGGCCAAAAAAATGAAGATTGTCTTTCTCTTATATTATTGATTACGGTCCGTTTCGCATTTGACCCTTTGAACACCTCCACCTTAAAGTTTTTTTGGCAGTCCATGATATTCTCAGCATTCTTCTATCGAACCACATCTCTGTTTGCATCTAATTTCCCATATCATGCAATTTGTTTATTGTCCAAGATTCTAACACATATGTTAGAATAGGAGTTATGTAGCACTGCAGAACTCTCTTTCTCACCTCTAATGACAAGGTCATATTACACAACATATTTTTCATCTTTCTAAATGTTGCTTTTTCCTGCCCTAATCTACTTCTTATTTGTGTTGAACTTCTTCCATCTGCTTTAATCGTTGTGCCTAAATATTTGAATTGGTGGACCTGTTTTTATACTATATCATTCACTTTGATCTCGCACATCTTGCAATGTGTGGTATTTTGTTTCTTTGAAATAACCAGTACTTCTGTATGTGTGTATATATATATATATAAGGAGGAACATTATCACAAGTTTAAGAAATTGAATTGTTAAAATCTTACACGAAAAATGCTTCACGATAGAAGCTGTATTGTATATTGCCAAGGGTATTGCAAGAAACATAATTGAAAAGATAACGGAATAAGCTCTTATGAAATGTAAATTCCACCAAAGTACGGAAATTGAAGTTACGTCGAAATGACATCAAAAATTTATAAGGTATGGAGTAGATTTTCCAAGACAGTGTATGAGATTAAATGGCTGTATGAAGTATAATGGAATTTCCCGAAACTCACAAATTTGAAGAATGTAGTGTGGCCCATACATCTTGCAAGTGCAGTAATACTGCAATATGGGGCGAAAAAAATGTGTATGTATACGAATATATATCTAGTTTAATAAAATTATGAATTATTTTTCACAGACGCAATCTATTTGGAAATTCATTATATCCCCAGAAAAGTATGCTTGAAATCTATAATTGAATTATCTTACCAATTCTAATTTATCCGCCGGGGGTCTATAATTGTATTGTCTTACCCATTCTACGGTTACGTAGGGGCTCCAATTCTACCTTATAAGATGTGACCATATAATTGTATTGTCTTACCAATTCTACTCTACAAGCTGTCATTTATGTCGTCATGTGCAAACTGTGCCACTACGTAATTAGAGAATACAATTATGATTATGTCAACTTCTGCACAACATTAACCAACAGTCCTGGCTTTCTGTTACTGACCATTTCAACATCACAGACCATCTGAGCTACATGTATGTGCAAGTGATAACCATTAAATCATGCTCCTCAGATTGAATTCAGAACTAAAAAAAAAACACAGATAGTGGTGATAAGTTGATGAACTGTGATATAATATAAAATAATAATAGCCTTGTTCTGTCAGATCTCCGGAACGCTCTATAAATAGCGTATTTACATCACGGAACTACGTGTGACATTCAATCAAAACTATTGGTATCATGATGTTATTCAAAGAAGATGACATTTTTGTATACACGTTATTTATGCGCTAACAGGTACAATTCTGTATAGGCTTGTGGTTAAAGTTATCTAAAATACATTATATTTCAAATATACATATAATTTGCTTTAAATGATGAGTGAAGATGATCCAATCAGAAGAAAGCGTGAAAAAAACAAAAGAGAGAAAAAGCTAGAGGGTTGAGTCGTCAGTCAAGAGTCACTCGCACTGGTTCATGCCACAAATGCTGCAGTACATAGACAAAGAATTGAAAGAAAGAATTGATCAAGAAACCCTTCAACACAGACAAATACGACTTGCTAAGGAAGTTGATTTGCATCGGCGTCGAACGATGGTAGAATCACCAGCGCATAGAGAAAATCGACAAGCTATGAATAGAGAATACTAACGTCGTCACGGACAACATGAAACTGTTGAGTAAACGCAAGGGACGTCGAGTTGCAGATGACGAGGCTCACTCACTGTCACAAATGCGTCGAAGTCAAGCAATTTCAAACGATGGATCAACTTCTGCTGAGGATCGTCTTGCTGCAAATAAGTGTGGAATTTGTTTTACTATATATCAATTTTGTGGTGCTAGAATTTTGTTTTGGGCTATTAACGACGGCAAGTTTACAAGTTGCTGTCGAAAGGGACAGATCTTGCTCCCAAATCCACAAGACATCTATTGTAATAAGCTGGAGTATCTCGAGTTCTTGCGCTTGGTGCTCTCTGATAATACACACCCTCAACCACACATTTTCGCGAGAATATTCGCTTTTATAATAGCGCTCTTGAGCGCTCTTTCTTTCGTGTCAATGGGAGCAACTAGTATGGATTGTCAAGGTCGGAATCCATATGTTTTAAAAGTTCATGGACAAACTTATCATCGAACTTCTCATATACAATCCCATACAACAAAGTTCCACAGTTCGCTCAGTTGTCCGTTTTTGACAGTACTCAAGTAACAGACGCAAGATACGCAGCAAATGCTACATGCGAAAGAGAATTTCTTGATAAAATCGATCGATGTTTTCGTCAACACAACAGACTAGCACATTCGTAACAGTTAATGCGTGATATCGAAACAAGAGAGATTCAGAATGCTGATCAAAAATTGGAAGAGAAATCCCAATAGTAAACAGAGTTTTCAAGCGCTATTGTCAGTCCGATCAACGTCGCTATAATGAACGAACATCTAACGAGGTTGCAATAGTTTTCGTCAACGAAGAGGGAGAACCCTTCTTTCACCTCGACATTCGCTGTTATTCATTCATAAAATATTGTTTTTAGACTGTATTCGATTAATTGGTTATGGATTGTATGATGTCATACTCGCTTTTATTATCATACGGTGAGCCGGGTAGGCAAGCACATTGGCACTGTAAAGCATATCAGGGTAAGCGACCCAATTAATTTTGTCCCAACAGGTTCCGAACGAATCTAGTAGATAATAATACACGAAAACGAGAAATACTACAAGGCAAGCACAACAATGGAAGGTATGTAGCATACTAAGGAAGCACTATTTCATACTAAGACTCCAGTGATTTGTATTTCTCAGTGTAGCTAATTCTGCTGTGGTTTGATGGCATATACCAAAGATAACAAGAAGATTGAATTTACAAAAACAGCACACACTGCACTTGCGGTACTCTTCTACAGACAACAAACAACATATCACACATGGTGACCTAGAAATATATCAGAAATACAGGCTGAACAGAAAAATAACAGCTAATCATCAACATCAACACTGGTTCTCAAAATAAACATCAAACAGAAAATGATGAAATGAAACATGACAGTATACTTCTGTACTTTTAACTGTGAGTCGGTACGATGAGAAATTATTCAATAGTGTTGCCAATTCGTATCGTTTCAAAGCACTAAGTTTGAACCTAAGCATAACAAAATATTTTGCCACATCAATATTTTTTTTGTAGAAAACAACACTTAAAAATTCAGAAATCATTAAAATTAAAACGGAATAATATATCACATAGCAAAAAAAATTCCTAAAATGTAATTAGAAAGCACTAAAAATGGCACTATATTGAGAAAAATCTTATAAGATTTCACATTATAAATATATCTATCCATCTATCTATTGTCCTTTCTCTGCTTTGAGGTGTCGCAGGATTGAATGACGGATCAGTTTTCGGGCTATTGCAAGTCTAGTCGCTTGATATGCAGTAATACTATGCCCTGTCAGAATATTGGTAACTCATCCAATCTACATTCTTCTTGGTTTTCCTCCGTATCATGCTGTTTCCATTTTCATGTTGTATGCTCTTGCCAATAAGAGCTCATTCTCATTAGGTGGCCGAACCATTTCAATCTCCGTTTTTCAATATATTTAACTGCTGATGTTGTTCCAGAAGTTCCTATGATCTCATTTCTCACACCATCTCTTATTGTTTTGTTTGCTGCTTTCCGTAGAGATATCATTTCACACGTAGTAAGCTTTCTCTCTTGTTCTATAGTTAGTGTCCAGGTCTGGCATTGAAAACATAATCTCAGGATGAATATTGAATTTATTATTTGCCTTTTGGTTTTCATCAGGATAGATTTGTGTTTCAAAATTGGCGTGGGATAGATGTGTGTTTCCAAAGTTGGTGTAAGTTCATGTTTTACGCAGTCGGCATTTACATTTTTGTCTCGAGCTCTCTGTCCATTCTTCATCGGCAGTAAAAAAAAAAAAATGCTCCCTAGATATTTAAATTCCTGCACCTGTTTCAGTAGTTGATAATTTATTTTTATGTTGACTGTATTGAGTTTTCTGCCTAAAAACATTACTTCTCTATTTTCTGAGTTGATCTTCATGTTGTGATTGACGCATCTTTTGTTAAAGTGGGGTTACGTTAAAGCTCTTCACTTGAACAGAGGAGTAGGCACTGGTCGTCAGCAAAGAGTAGTTCAGTTATGTAATTTGGGTGGCAAGCTTCTTGTGGTGTTTCTACTACTTTTGTAATATTACCCATAGAAATGATAAACAATAATGGTGATAAGACACACCCCTGTCTAGCTCCTGATGTTATAGAAAACCACTTTGTATGTCCTGTATTTGTTTTAACTGCACTTTCACTATCTTTGTACATGGCTCTTACACAATCTAATAATGTTCTTTTTATTCAGTACTTTTCCAGTATTTCTCTATTTATTCGGTCGAAAGCTTTCTCCTGATCTATAAAAGCAATACACATTTGGTTTTTGTATTCTATTGTCTTTTCACTAATTTGTAGTAGCGAAAATATTGCATCCTCTTTCTTTTATGAACTCGAACTGTTCCGGTCTAAGCACTGGATCCATAATAGGTCTTACCCTATTCTCAATAATCTTAGCGAACATTTTACCGACATTACTAAGCAGGGAGATACTTCGGCATGTGCCACAATCTTGCTTGATTCCTTTTTTCTTCCGTATTGGTATTATGAGTGCTCTTTACCAATTTATTGGTACAGTTCTTCCTTCCTAAGCCTTTCTGAATATGTGAAGTGACCAAGTTACTACAAACTCTCCACAAGCCTGTTTTGCTTCGGCTTTTATTCCATCAATTTCCGCCGAATTATTCTTTGGGTTATTCTTGATAATTTCTCTGATTTCTTGTTCCAGGATTTCAGGTTCTTCTTTATTTGCGTATTTTGGTTTCAATTACGTTATAAGTATCGTTTCTGGTACTTTCAGGAGGTATTTAAAATGTTTTTTTCCACCGTTCTCTGATCTTATCTTCCTATATATTCTGTTGGTTGAAAAGGTTGGTCTTGTATCCTCAATTTCGCTATGGCTATATAGAGCTGTCTACTGGACTCTAGACACTCCTAAGATTTGTCCTTTTCTTGCTTGATTACTCTTACAACACCTCTTCTTGCTAATCTCTACCGTATATAGTCATCTTCTGTTGGTGTACTCAACCAATTCGTGTACTGTTCCTTCTTGGTTTTCACGGCTTGTTTAACATCATCACTCTAACCAAGCAGTTCTCTTCTTCGATACTCCTCCTGTATATCTAGTGCCATAGTATTTTATTAAGCATTCTAGAATTGTGTGTTTGAGATTTTGCCATGCAATTTCTGTTATTGTCTGGTATGCGCATTTCTGTTATTGCTGCCGTCATATCTGTGTTTATTTTTCTTTGTGTTTCTGAGTAATTCCATTTTCTTGTGTCAATTGTTTTTGTTTTTATTGCTTCTCGGTGTTTCTTAATTTGTTTTCCCTAGGTATGCAAATGCGGGTCGGTGGTCTGTAGTTAATGTAGTGTTGGGAATGACCTTGGCATTTCTAAAATTGTGTCTTCCTGCCTGTAGTGTTCTGATTCTATCTGAGCAGTTTGATCCGGATTGTTCCATTTATGCCATGCGTATAATTTACTCTATTTATGTTAAAAGAAATTGTTAGTGATGTAAAGCCCGTGCCCGTTTTGTCCATTGTAGTTGCAATCTGTGTTGTTATATGTAAATGGATCTTGCTGGTTTTCCCACAGTGTTCGTCTCAGCCATACGTGACCGATGAGGTTTCCCATTACAAATAAGTCGTTTTGATCTCGAACATATCTGATAGCATGTTAAAGCATTGGTCTTTCTCTTATGTGGTGTATCCGTCGTTTGTGGGAGTGTATGTTTGTATGAGAGTCGTATTTTTTCCCCTACTAGTTGCATGACTATTATCCTTTCTGATATGAATATTTTGCTTATGGTTTCGGAGGTGACTGGATCCAGAATTAATCCTAATCCGTGTATAGCTCTTTGAATAACCAAATGGTCGGAGGGTGTCCGACAAAGTGGAGGGTTCCGCAGTACCCAGAAGAACAAATATTAATGTAAAATAAGTTAAACAGGTTACCTAACTATGGATAAATATAGATAAAAAGGTATAAAATATGCAATAAACATGATCCTTTACGAGTCAATGAATCATGATCCGTCAGGCATCTAAATCCCACTGCACTACTAATATCATCTTCCAGTGCATCCTGAACTATTTTCTAATCATCTCAACGTTGTGTTTTAACTGGTTTCAAATAGGTCAGAACGAGAGTGAGGTTGACGAATAACACACATTACCCTCACTTTAATCCAAATACAGTGCACGCTACTTTTCCTACGCCTCTAAAATGTGAACGGTGAACAGAAATAAACGCTTCACTGACGCTCTCAAAGTGTCCCTAAAGAGCTTCGAAATCGACGCCACATCATGGGAGACTCACTCAGAATTGGGAACGATGCCTGCATCGCCGCGAAGCATCAAATTTAAGAGAGATAGAGAAAGTGTGATGCCCAAGAAGACAGAACAACAAAATATGCATACATCCAATTCTGAACATATGTGTTTCAAAGATAGCTGGGGATTCTATGACAGGAAAATTCGACTTTTCAATCGTCTGCACACACCAGAGAGGTGTAACAACACAAGTCTGAAAATGTTATCATCATCGTCTACTATAGACGGATATTATTATTAGGTTCTTGCATTCTTTACTGCAACAACATTGTACTTTGCGAAACCGACTTTAAAAATCGACTGAACGTAGTAAACGATTGTCAACTATGAACAAAGATATGTCTGCTTCTACTGCTTTTGAATCATTGATGAGTTTATTAAATGGAATTCGTGTTTGTATTTGTTCCCTGATTGGTTATTCAGCTTTCTTAAATTTAGTTGTACTATCTTATCTCTAAATATCTTTCGAGCTCGCCGCTATTGAATATTTACAGTATTTGAAACTATATTTAATGCAATCTCTTTCTCTATTATTAGCCATTTGAAAAATCTCGATTCATTTCAGTCACTGTGCTCTGAAATTATGAAGATAACTCTTGCATATAACTAAACAAAAAAGAGTACATTAAATGGTAGTGAACTCGCAACAAACATGGTAGAATGAATGGCAATGTTCCAACAAACAGTGGCAATCACATTTACACACTATCATTCAACTGTATTGTAAGAAATAGACATTGGTTTGTTTGTTTGTTTGAGAACCCCGGGAGTAGCGAGCGATTAGCTCTTACTTCCTATGTGCAATGGGATAGTTTTTTTTGAGCTTTTTTTCATACCAGCAGACGTCATCTGTCGGCTTAGAGCAATTCCTATTGAAGAAGTCTTTTACTCAGAAGGGGTCTATAATTGTATAGATATGCTACAAAGCTTCCACAAGATAGCATCTCTATAACGGCATGTCATCTACTAAGATTTTCTGTTGCATGTGTGGTTTGACTAGTGGGCCATTGGTAAGACCTACAGACGCAACTGCATGTGTTTAGACATTGGTAATAGTTAAATGATTTTAAAATGTAATTAAATATTATGCCGTACTTTGTTACGGCTGGTAGCAACATAGGTTATTTAGATATTCCCAGTTCAACTTTCTAGTATTCACAAAAACCTTTTTTTTTAATAAAAAAAAAACAGCTTTTGACTAATTGAAAGCATTAAATAGTACCAAGTAGAATTATAAAAATTACACTAAAAAAACACATTATTTTTAGAAATGTACTAAACTAATGCGTCTGCACTGTTTCCAAAACTGTAACACTTGATGACTTGACAAGGCACCAGATTTGGTGCGAAAAGCGCCAAAATGACAACACCGAATGGAACATATTCATCAGAAGTTATGCGTCAGCACAAACTGTCAATTTTTAAAAATCAATGTGGAGACATTGCACCGGAAACTTTGAACATAATAAATCTGGAAGGAACATTAATCATATTTATAATTAATGTGGAAGTAACACTAAAAACAGACCCTATTTATAATTAATTTGGAAGGAACACTAACTACATTTATAATTCATTTGAAAAACTATGTGTGCACTTTATTTTAATGAACATGTATTTGTGGACATTTACTCGTGATTCAGCCGCGAACCGTCCATATATTTCTGGTTAATGTCATTCGATTTTACTAAACAAGTGGTAAATAAACGTTCAACAATCTAGATGAAAAGAAATATTCTAGATGACAGTGCTTCTCAACCTTCGTGAGACCACAGTTCAGGAAAAAAAAAGATACGTTTTTTTATAAGCATGATCATGTGGTCCAAATAACTCGATCTTCAGATACAAAAAACTACAATTCAATGAGAAGCTCTCACGGTACTGTAGACATGTTGTCGCGGTCCGGCAGTTGAGAAGCACTGCTGTACAGAGTATGTTTTCATTATTTAAACTTATTGTATCCATTATTGACAACTAAATGTTTCGACGAACTGTTAACTCCCTAAAGTGTTTTCACTGTTGTTGTAATGTTCACATTAGATTTTACGGTTCCTAAAAATACACCCCCCCCCCTTCTTCCCTTTTCCTGATAATTCTTGAATGAGATCTTATTTTATTTGGGTGATTTTAACTTTGATTTATTTTCTTGACAAACTACTATCACAAAAACGTCGAAGGCTTTCGTTTATTTTAACCTATGTTGCATATTACTTAACCACGCATGCTGTTGCGCATATCTGCCTCACAAATGGCCCATTAAACAAACCACCCATGCAACAGAAACCTTCGTAGATGACATGCCGTTATATTGAGGCTATCTTATGGTAGCTGTGTAGCATGTCATCTATACAGTTATAGACCCCCACTGAAGAGAACGCTCCTTCAATAGGCATTGCACT
Organism: Meghimatium bilineatum; assembly: GCA_034231615.1. Classification (NCBI taxonomy): domain Eukaryota; kingdom Metazoa; phylum Mollusca; class Gastropoda; order Stylommatophora; family Philomycidae; genus Meghimatium; species Meghimatium bilineatum. Next base: position 29,140,179 of record CM067318.1, read on the forward strand.
AAGCCGAAAAGCTGAAGACTCCTTAGTATGAAAAAAGCTCAGAAAAATCACATAGGAAGTGAGAGTTAATCGTTTGCAATTCCTGGGGTTCTCAAACACACAACAAACATCATATTACATGATATTACATGAAACCCGTGCTGAAGGCAATTTAACATAATCGTCCTCGAAAGAAACTTGTGCTGAAGGTAGATGCATAACTATCTTTGTTTTTTAAATTATCATACACTACATATCACTTCCAGCACACAATCTCGTGAAGATTATTTTTTTTAAACGTGCTTTTAAATCATCTATAAGTATAAAAATCTCTGAGTTATTGTTATTGGAATAATTGTATATTGATCTACTGGGTCGTGTAGGTTTAACATGTCCTACTTAGCTAATTGTATTATTAACAATGGTGACATGCGCTGCTATGCAGAGACTCATTTAACGACAATTTGAATTTGTATATTTTATATATATATATATATATATATATAACTCACTGCTATTTGCAGCTGATCAAAGTTTAATATACGAATCTGAAGATGTATTATAGCGACACACAGCTGCTCCATACGACCTGCGAAAGACATAAAATGAAACTAAACACATGTAGAACAGAGATTATGAAGTTAAGCAGAACACCAGGCCAGTTAAATGTATCTGTCAATGGTACACCACTAAAGCAGGTCTCAGAGTTCAAGCATTTAGGAAGCATCTTTACAGAGGACATCAAACTCGATAGAGAGATTGTAACAGGATATCAGGAAGACAATACTGACGTACCAACTGTCACAATACTTAACCACCCAACAGCGTACATGGCTACAAAACGACAATTGCTATATAGTATTTGTATACCACCTCTATGTTACTAGTATCAGACATGACATTTCACAAAGAAACTAGCGAAAAAGATGTCAGCTTGTGAAATGAGTTGCTTGAGGAAAGATATAAATACCACCAGAAAAGATCTACAGAGAAATGGAGATAAAAGAATAGAAATCACGTCCAACTCAAGCCAACACTACATCCAGAGACAGCAGACCAACTGGTTTGGTCACTTCATGAGAGTGTAACCAAAGTAACCAACCCTTCGTGCATACAACAGCAGACGAGCTGGTTACATGACACGAGAAAGACCAAGAACTAGTTGAATAGAGACAATCAAAGAAACATTAAAGAGACACGGGCTGACCATATGTGGCCCAAATGGACAAAGACAGATAACTCCAACTCCGCCCCTCCCGCGACGCTTAACGACAAATGTTGAAATGTATGTATGTATGTATGTGTGTGTGTATATATATATAATTTCACCTTAAACTATTACCCTAAAGTTTAATCAAACTAAATTCCTGATAACATCCATTATTTATTTTTAAAGCAAGAAGGCCTCAGCTAACTGTTAGGCAGAAATACCCGGCTGACCGGTAAAGATGGCCTTGGTAAGACTCTCACAAGAACGTATGTCTAGATATGCTATAAACGACAACCAAAGAGATATAAATACTTTTATAAAATTAAAATAAGAATAATGATTGGTAGTATAACATGTATGATAAGAGATGAGAAAAGAGAAAACAATTTTTCTCTGTTATAAGCAAAACATATAATGGCTAGACGTGTGCTGATAAACTGTGTTTAGTTGAATTATAATGTATGCAAGATTGTAGGAATAGTTACTTCAAAGACTTTGTATCGCAGTTCCCAATATGATGTAAAACTCTACAAAAATTAAAAACTGTATATCATGCTCTTTCTTCTTGATTAGAAACTGGCCTCAAAGCACGTGGGATATTCCCATAAGTGCTCCGCCCTCTGTTCCAACTCGATGGTGTTTCGAGTCTAATGCCACCGAAACAGACGTCGACATCAGGGCACAACTCTGGACATTGCGACAGGTTTCTTTGATTTTCTGCCCACCCACGCCGTGCCCGTAACTATTTCAAGCACAACGTCGGCCTGTCGGAACAACATGGCAACTGTTATCGAAGGTTACGACTACGGGATCATGCTCCTTATGTAATAGGGAACTGCTATCCGGAGATATGTGTCATAGCCAGGAAGACTCTTTACTCTGAATGAGGGTGCAATCCCTTGAGAAGAACTCTTATTTTTTCGCTGCCATAGCTTTATCCCATCCAGTAGTATCATTTCTAGACTAACCATATTGACTTTCGCAAAAAGTATTGTAATTTTCTAAAGATAACACTCTTGTATAGTCAAAAAATTCTTGAGACTATAAAAATTGAGACTATCTTGGGAGATGCGGTTAGTCAAGTGCGGAAAAACCCGTGTACCAGAGTTGCTAGGCGATTTGATGCCGTTGAAAGGACTGGTTCAAATCCAGTTAGTCTCAACAATTTTTAATTTATCCTCTGGCTTTCTTCTTGAATTTTTTTTTATACTAAGTGTGTTTGTTTTTTTAAAATTATTTTTTAACATTGTCCTCTCTCCGAATGACTCTTTGTGATCATGAATGTGTGTCCATGTTATTCAGAAAATACGTTTGTAATATTTTTATTGAAGTATGATTTTATACTTTTCATATTATTAATGATTGTCCAAAATTCGCATTGCTATATTGCTTCTGGGAATATGAATGTTCCAGAGAAAGTTATTTGTTAATTTCTTGAAACTGAGATATATTATTCATTTGTGTCAGTTTTTTCTGCTGCTATGCAGTTATTTAACGAATTAGATCAGCCGTTCTAAAATTGTAGTTCATGGACCCTTGGGAGCCCGTGTGGTCTTCTAAGGGGGACAGCGAAAATATATTGGAATTTATGTGAAGAGGTATTACATTTACTATAAAAAATACATGTACAAATATAAAAATAGAATGACAGAAAAAGTAAAAATATAATGAAAGAAAGAATAATAAATACTGAACAAGTTATTTATTTTAGAAATCTGTCCAGGCTCTGATTAATTAATATTTCTCAGATTGAGATACTAATTATTACTGTCTACACTGACTGGCCCATGTTTCGGCTAGATGGCAGTACTTGGGCATTCACGGCTCAGTGCAGGTGGAAGTGTATTAGGGAAGAAAGAAGTGGCCACTATACATCTACTAGTAGTATAACGATGGAAGTGATGACAGTGAATAGGCAATGACATTGCTGGAGTATAAAGTGCTACAGTTGTCTTGTTTTCTTACTGATTCTATGATTATACTCTGAAAGATTCAGTCATCTACGATGACTCGAAAGATTCGACTATCTACGCAAACAGTGGATGCAGTCAATTATGAAGTCACACATGTGCTGGGAAACACGGTACATTATAAGAAAAAGAAGAAAGTGAATAAGAAAATAAAAACTTTAATTGTGTTTCCGTATTCATTTACTTTATTTTACATACTCGTTATTTTGTTTTTATTCTTTGCTTTTTCTTCTTATCTTGTTATATTTTTTTTTCTTCTTCGTTCTCTTCTTATTCACTTTTTTTTAATATCTACTTTTGCTAATCGCATCTCTTTCTATCATATGTGTCACTTTTATGTAGTATTCGTATTTTGTTGTTTGATTTTTTTTTGGTCATGATAATGAAGTTTTAGCCGAAACTTCGTGTATTTTGTGGTTGATGTTAGCATGTCGTGTACTTATATATTGACAAAACTATTTCCGTTTCCCCCTTTCTATGTAATAACATTTTTGATTTCTCGAGGTCACTTCCCGCACCAGTTACACTATTACGTATAAATCTGTTTGGTTATCACTGTAACTATAATCATTGCATATAATTATATATGCACTCGATCTGAGCATACTCATTTCGCCATGATGTGGTAGTGCATAATTGTAGAAGCATTTCTTGGATATTCCAGAAGACGGCCGACAAAGAAGAATGTATGCGATGGAATAATTACTGGTCTAATAAATCAATGATTCGTGACGTAACATTTCGTGTATTAATATTTCAATTCATCCCAGTCGTTTATGAAAAGAACTTCCCGGTCTCCTCAAGAAACCTAATCAATTAGTCAGCGATAAATATAGTTGTGCCGAGCGTCTTAGAACATGAGACTTGTGGAATTAGATACATGAACATACAAATACGCTGATAGAAACATACATATACTGGAAATAATGAAGCGGTCGGTTTGGAAATAGTAGATGCAGATATACATATGATATATTTTTTGTCATATATATATATATATATATATATATATATATATAATGTTTCTGCATATGTTCTTATGCGCCGCATCCCGAGAGTGACGATCGGTTTTCAGGCTAAGTCACGATAGGTTGCTTCATATGTGTAATATTGTGACGTTTCAGAACGTTGGTAGCTCCTTCAATTCAACTTCTTCGTGGTCTTTCTCTGTTATCTCTTGCTGTTTCCATTGTCATGTTGTATGCTCTTGCTGCTGACCAATGTGAGTTCATTTTCATTAAGTGGCTAAATCCTTGTGTTTTTTTTCCAATATATTTGATCACAAGACGCTGAATCAATAGTACATTTAATATCTTAATTCCTCCCATGATCTCTTCTTGTCCTGTTTGATGTTTTTCTCATACATCTCATTTTCACACATATTATGCTTTCTCTAATATTCTTAAGTTTATTCTATATCTGATATTGATAAATCAATGTTGGCACGAAGATTGAATATATGATTTGCCTTTTGGCGTCCATGAGCGTAGATTTGTATTCAAAGATTGGTCTAAGTTCATGCTGCATGTGCCACCTGCGAGGCATGTGACTAGTGTTAAAGATGTTCGGCTTCAGCGAGTTATTTTTACCATTATTATTATTGCGTATGAAGTTTTACTGCACTCTCAGTTGTTGTCGATTGTCTTACAGAAGTCACAGTGACAAGAACCAAACATTTAATACGGGTAAGTAATCATGTCACCACTAATTATATGTTACGTTATTTGTATACCTCTTAATTGGATTTCTATTATTGGTAACACCGTAACTTATAGTTGTTACCGCTCATATAATGAGCACATAATGTATTCACATGCATTTCGAAATTCCATGCAAGAAATGGATTTATAACATTTTATAAATACTTTTTTTCTTCTCTTTAAAATTAATCTAATAGATTTCCATAGCAAGCTCAAAAGGCAGAAGAGATGTTCGATTGAGAGGCCAAAACGAAGGTACGCCCTCATGAGTATTAACACAGGAATAACAACCAAGGAAACCAGCGATGCCAACATGGTATTCGAGAGGCAAATCCAAGTAGACGTGTGAAATCCTTTTAAATGATTTATCGCTTAATTATGGAAATACTAAGAATAAAAAAGTGCAAGCTGAGGCATACAAGTGTTCTAATCAAATTTTTTTATTTTTTTAAATAGAGTGAAATATGAAGGAAGAGAGAAAGATGAGAAAAGGGAATTAAAAAGAGAATGACAAGGACCGATTACTGCAGGAAACAATCTTAAATAGCCAGGGCTAAGAATCATGTTAGAATTTATGCCTGCCATACAACAGGTAATACAGCATCTCTGTGATAATACACTGAGAATACAGAACATATGCCCATCCGTGTATTGACGGTGGCCGGAAGGGAGCAAATAATAGTGACACTGCAACCTGCCATGCAAGCCGTAAGAAACCATCAAAAACTTTTTTGGGTGCAACCGATTGCCCCATCCTATAGTGACCAAGACCTCATGCTGAAGTAGAATTCATACTGTCCAAATGCGCAGGTTTCGCAGTCAAGCTGTAAACCATGACACAGAGAAATCCGTTCCGCAAACTAAATCCTGCCAATCTGCAGGAGTTTGAGAACAAACGCAGACAAAGAATAACATATTCTATAAACCTCTTTACTACACAACAGCATAAAGAAAAAAAGGTATTTCCTGGCAAAGTGGTTAAGGTGTTTGCCTTGAGCTCCAGAGGTCCCTGAACACTGGAGACTTATCTGGATAATGAACATACACCTATACAACACGATGCCTTTGATAATTATATATATATATAAATTAATAAGGAGAACTTTATGGAAAGAAGAAAACAAGTAGCTCTTGAACATCTTTTCCACAGGTGCACAGTGTATCAGAAGCGGGGGAGACTGATATGATTGTCAACAATGTCACTATGAGATAAACTCTTTGGAGGTCTGAACAACGTATAGAGGGGAGCACGGTTTTTTTTTTAACATAGTCAAAAGGGCTCCATAGACGTAGAGGATTGTAGGGGGATACTGTCATCGGATTTTCACATATGTACTCTGTCGCTCTCAAAGAACTGGTACGCCTCCTGCCAATAATATCACAAAGAAATGGTACGCCTCCTGACAATAGTATCACAAAGAAATGGTACGCCTCCTGCCAATAGTATCACAAAGAAATGGTACGCCTCCTGCCAATAGTATCACAAAGAAATGGTACGCCTCCTGCCAATAGTATCACAAAGAAATGGTACGCCTCCTGCCAATATTATCACCCACATAAACCCTATAGCTTAGTGATAATCCCCAATAACCTCTGAGAAACATACATTTGCAATCAAGACGGAGACGGAATCGAACTCACCTGTTGAGAAATCCAATGGCTTAACCACTATACCAGGGGGATTATCGAAAACATAATTGGGGTATAATAAAATTTCTATCTATCTATAAACCCGTAACCCGTCAGTGTTGTAGGGGGTACGGCATTGGATGCATCAACGCACAGGGTCCTCCAACGAAATATATCTTCAACTGTTCATCTCGACAATACAGGCCTTCTAGCTGAATTAATTAGGACCACATTCGTTACATTTTTGATTATTGTTTGAATTTTTATTGGTCGCTATTTATATACTTAGAGTCGCATGCCAAAAATAGTCAAGACCAACCAATATATTTCAGGAAAATAGGAGATTAGTTCATGTTTACGTTTGAGCGAACAGGTCTCCTATATACCTCCGATAGTCGCGCTTCAACAATGCGGACGAGTGAGGAAAAAATCTTGTCCAGTCCTTGATGTTGTCTGTCCACGATCTTATTTGTCTTCTTGTTTCTTTCACTTTCGGCGGTTTTCTTGCAGTATTATTTTTGACAAGGAATCATGTCAGCATGCATGTCCAAACCATGCAATAATGTATATAAATAATAAAACATATACAATTACAAATGCATATATAAAAACCAACAAAGATAGAAATTCATGTTTGTTTGTCCATGCCTTTTTGTTAATTACACTGATAACATCAAGTGGCTTCGAACGGCTCCAAGTGGCTTGCATGCAATTATCTTCAAACGTGTGAGATTGAACGAGTTAAAAAAAATGTCACAGTGAATGTGTATATACTCGATTTAAAGTTGAAAAACGTATCGGCGCAATTATAACAAATACACAGTGATGGAGTCTAGAACATAATGGAATCATATTATAACCTATTTGCTTGTGTTCTGAATTGGATTCGTGCTCGAATTTATTTCTTATATATATAAAATAAGAACTTTTCGACCTTTCCGAAACATGTAGAGTTGGACTCCTGAACTCTAACCAACAAATATCATCTTTTCCTTTCAGATGTATCCATAGTAACCCAGCCCTGGAACATGGCCACTTGGGTTATTAGGGCATCCAGTTATACGTTCCCTATCATTCAATAGGGTTCTTCAATTATGAAAAACTAACATGTTCGCATAAGTATGGACTTTCCCAGGGAATTGTTGAGTCCTGCACGCAACTTGTTCATAATAGACTTGTTCATAACCATGAACACATTTATAGCTTGGACCATGGTCAGGGCTGGAGTTCATCTGGTTGCCCCCAGCGTAATGTGCATATTGGGTTATCTGAATGTTGAAAAATACACAGCGACATACATGTTACACCCACTGTATGCATATTATTGTGTAAGTCTCTTCCGTCTATTTTTGATTTAGAAAAATTTACGGCATTGTATAAGAGCCCTGGTTTATCAAATCTATACGAAGTGGGAACAGGTTTGAGAAACTGATACATAACTATCCAAAATACAGCTGAAGTAATCCGATGTATTCTATATAAAACTTCGACTAGTCACAGTGACATTCCTACACATCGCATAAGACTCACAACATTATTGTACTATTTTCTTAGTAAGTTTTTGGTCAAAAGTCATGAACAAATGGACCGTTGAATCATAAACCATTAATAAGTACTATATTTTTTTTCTTCTTGCGATCGTTCTTTAATAATCAACATGACGATTCGTGCGTACTCCGCCGGGAGCGTAAGTACGTTGTGCGCTATGTCAGATTTCGGCATGCTTGACATTTCGGGTGGCTACCCTAGCCCTGTGACAGCTTTTCTATCTGCCGCCAGGCGGCGAATGTTTATTGACTTTACGCCGATACGGTTTGTCATTCACGACTATCTTGCACAAGGTGTTCCGCAGCCAGTGAATTTGTCTCGTGTAATTAGACGTATGTACTTGTGCCTATCGGGTACTGAACCTTTTCTAATCCACGAGCCGGGTGTCCTTATAGGAAGAACTCCACAGAATAGTTGAGCCCGGGCTCGTTCGCTTTCTTGGCGGAGGTGTCATTCATCGACGTCATGAACCCCTCGTCCATGTTTTAGTCTATATAAATATTTAGGAGCACCGGAGACTAGACATTTGTTCTCGAGCAGAACAGAACTTGTTTCCTTAGTGCCTGTAGCTATCTTGTGCTGAACCGTCTCTCCGCGAGCATGATTCCGGTATAGAAAAAAAATCGACAGTATAATTCGGCCCAGACTCGAACCAATCAAAAAAGTTTGCCTTCTTAATCGAGCGTCCACAACTGCAACTTTACCTATGTTTTGGATAACTGGGGACTAGAAGCTATTTTTCAAGCTGAATAATACTTTAGTTCCGTTTTCCATGCATCGTTTTCAATATTCTAATTGTAATTGGCGCTGGTCTCTGGCGCAATGCTTTTCTTGTTGTACTTGTGTTATACTTACGGGATCAGGTACTGGACCACGACTGTCCAAATTGATGGCATCAGTCCATATCGGGACAGGCATTGACCGCCCCTCCAATGCATCTGTCTTACAACTGCCCAAACTGGAATGATGTGTGTCACAGTGTGTCGGCAGTGGTGCCTGTCTTTTGCAGTCAATTCTCGTTCCATCTGCTGCTTCCACATTCATGGTCACGATTCTCAAAAGAGTTAACCAGAAACATCACGAACAGCAACACGAGGAGGTACTTTTGGAATCTTAGTTATCTTCTAACCCTGGTTCCGCGAGAGCAGTGCGGTACCTTTTGCACCCCAGTACTGTATTTTAAAATGTAACATTAAGAAATACGATTTATCTTTACGTTTGATATATCGCTTATTTTCTACATGGGGGAAATAGCTGTACTGATCTGAAATCCAATAGCAGGTTGTACTGTTATTATTCCAGAGACCCCGCTAACAGAATTACTACATAATCGTTGAGTAATGAACCTTCAATTTCCATACCTAAAATATAATGCACGATGATATTTCACTGCTGGGTGTGCGGACGCTAGGGAAATACTCTAGATATCTCAATCTTTAGTTCTCACACGTTATTTTAACTTCTGATTAATTTATGTTCCCTATGGATCATAGAATGAAACTCGCTCTCAAAACAGGTTTTTACAGCGTTTTCCGCTTTGCCCACGAGGGCACGACAAGCCAACAGTCCCCACCCCCCCACCCCTCCACCCCTTTTTTGTCCTCGTGTGTTCTGTATACTTTCAACTGGTCTCCAATCAGCGGGTAGGTTGTGCGGAGACTGTTTCTTTTAGGGAACAAATTTAAACAAAAATATCTGATCATCTTTACATGGAATTTTTGTTTCTATGAACACGCCCCCCCCCCCCTCTTCCCCCTCATCACCCATACCTCCACCCCAACCCCCACAGCTTTTGGATATTCAAACTACACTGGAACAATGGAAGATACCAATATTAACTTAGTTTTCCCACTTTATTAAAGTCTGTAGATCTATTGTGGTTAAGTCATGACGGATACGAAATCTTCGCCACTACAACAGCCAGTTAAGCAGACCGATAAAACCTAAATCTTCATTTTTATAGTTACTTAAAAATACAATACGAACAATGTAAGATGAAACCCCCGAGAATAAAGAGTTAAGACTTAGAACACACGCATATGTTTTTTTTCTCTCAATTATAACTTTCAATATTAAATCTGAAACTCAGACAAATAAGTCGTGTGTTAAATTCAAGCTGAATGAATAACAAATCATATGGAAATAAACAAGCCATGTGAAACGATATCCTTTTTTTAAAATGATGCAAAGTGTATGGAAACATTAAACAAAAATACAATGTGTGTGGAATGAATTTAGAAAATTATACAGTGTGTGTGGAATAATTTTTATTTAATAATATAATGTGTGTGGAATAAATAACCCCCAAAAAATTATACAGTGTGTATGGAATAAATAATAATAAATGATGCAGTGTGTATGGTGAAATAAATGTTTTTAAATGTTAGAAAAAGGTAAAGACTGGCGTCGATACCGCACCTGCTAAGTAGCGGTGGCGCCATTCCTCAACCTTCCCAGGGCGCGAGCCTTGGTATAGTACTTCCTGGTGGCTAAGTGAAACACGGTAGTAATTTGTATTTGCAACCACGAATAACAACTCTTTTTTAAAAAGATGGAATATGTATGGAATAAATTCAACAGAAAGAATACTATATTTTAGGATCTGAATAACATTGACATATATATGACAGAGTGAAGGAAAATAATACATAAGACATAATGAAATATGTTATCATCATACTTACAGTTGCTGGAGCGAGAGTTGGCATTCACCAGACACGTAACACCAGTAATCCAAATGTTGGCTTCGTCAGGAGTATTTGCTATGAGATCCATGGACTCAAACTCCTCGCCAAAGATAATAGAGAATGCACATTCGTCAGGGTACACGCCAGCTATCTCTTTGCTTCTGAGAGCTTCTGTTGTTTTGCCTTGTCTGACTTCTTTGATGGAGGAAACAGCGACTGAAAAATATGGTCACAATTAAAATTAATTCCTAATTATTTCACAATAATTAAGTTATCATGGATCAAAGAGACGTTAATGTTTTTTTAATAACTGCGGAACTAATATTCAATAGATTTAGCATTTCATAAATCTCATTTTTAGCTTGTTTGTTTGTTTGTTTAGATGTTAATATTTTCCTCATGACATTGAAAGTACTATTGGCTATTCCTATTTTCTTTTAACTTCTGTTTCATCTCTGCCATAATTTGTGACTATGTGTCCAAGATATTGATAATGTTCTACTTGTTGTAGTTTATCTCAATGTATTTTTATGTTTAGCACATGTTCTTCAGTGACTGCTGCTTATCACGGTTTTATTTTTTAGATATTTATATACAGACCATATTCTTTACATGATTTATTGACCTGATCTAAAAGTCTTTGTAGTGCTTTAACACTTTCAAGATCGAGTCCATCTAGAGGATCCAAGAGTGGTTTGGCACTTTCACCGGGGTAGTGGCGTAACGCAATGATTAGCGCACTGACTTCGCATATGCGTGGTCCTAGGTTAATTCCCCAGTAAAGGCGGAAATGTTTTTCAGATCGCAACGGCCCCCGGATCGACCCAGTCTTAAAATAGGTACCGGATTAATTCGGCAAGTAAAGACTGCGAGGGAGAGGAGATGGCTACCGCCCTCATTTGCAGAACCACTGAAATGTAAGATCGCTAAAATCTCACACCCCTAAGGCATTAATAAATTCTATGGGTTACTTTACTTTTTACTTTACTTACATTTAGAGGATCCATGAGTGTTTTAAAACTTTCAAACTCTTATCACATCAAGAGGGTACCATGAGTTCCTTGACATATTCAAGCTCGAGCACATACAGAATGTCCATGAGTGCTTTCACACCAGTTCGAGCACATCAAGAGGATTCACGAGTGATTTCACACTTTCAGGACCAATCGCACCTAGATGGTCTATGAGTACTTTGACAACATCAGGATGGAGCACAGGGTCCTGATTAATTTGAAACTTTTATAAACGTGCAGAATCCCCAAAAACTTGAACATTTAGTAACCACCAGAAAGGTCAAGGGGAGGTGAGTTTATTCTGTTACTTTTAGATTTGACTGAAACTACTTTGTCATCTTTCCGAACACATTGGTCTTCAGGTCAACACTTCCATGACTAAGATCATTAGTTTTACTAACTGTATCTTTAAAATCACCTTCAACTGAGAAACAATTTAGACAGTTGAATTTTTCTTAGTTCGGCAACAAAAAGACACGAGATGGAGATACAAGAAACGAGATCTCTACCAGAATTTCGTTGGCATCTCGTTTGTTCAACCACCTAACAAACATTTAGAAATCAAAAACAATAAGTACACATACCAAACTACGACTGCTCAACTTCAATATAATATCTGTGTTGACATTCGGTTGCGAAAATTGGAAGATGACAAAGATACTGGAGAAGAAATTGAATTCTTTTGAAAATAAATGTCTTAGAAAACTTTTCAATATTGGATGGGAAAATTCAAGTCAAATATGCAAGCAAGAGAAGACCAAACAGCAATATGTTTCTACAAAGATAAGAAGAAAACGATGGACTTATATCGGATGTAGTTATAATAAATGGCAATAGACTGCCACGCCAAGCATTTAAATGGGTACAAGATGGCAAAAGGAAAAGAGGAAGACCAAGAGAGACTCTTCGCAGAACAACCATCAAGGAGAATATAACTATGGGTCTCAACAACATACAAGAATTAGACACAGTAGTATCACTTCGCTGAAACTGGAGAGCTCTGTTTTCTACCCTATGCATACTGTTCGGCGCTGAACACGCAAATTACACAGATCGATTAGACAGGCTAGGTTAGGTTGGGACTAGGATTAGGATCAGTCAGTCAGGTCAAGTCAGTCGGACGGGCGGGCGGTGTGGACGGGCGGGCGGACATAGAGACAGACATAGAGGCTGGCAGGCAGGCAGACAGACCGACCGGCAGGCAGTCAGATAGTCAGACAGTCAGTCAGTCAGTCAGTCAGACAGACAGACAGACAGACAGACAGACAGAGAGAGACAGAGAGACAGACAGACAGATATACATATAGGTCTCCGCGCTCGCCTTTCCATAAACCTAATTTTAATTAGGTTTATAAATAAAAATTATTTTCTACATTAATGGAGATGAAATGAACGTACGAACCAAAAATGTAACTAGGATAAAGAATTACAGATATTGAGCAACAACCGTCTAAGAAACGATCACATTTTCGGAAAGACCGACAAAACTGTCGTACCCAACAAATAAATGTAATGAACACTGATCAGTGTTAGCCCATCACAAATATGTATACATGATTTTTATGTGACGAGATATTTACTTTTAAGGAACATTCAAATTAGATCAAGAGCCGTATTCGTATCAAAGGATTAATGAATTTGGCTGACCTGTTTATCCTTTCTGCCATCTATTGTGTTGTCTTGACCGCTTACTTGTAACTATGATTTTCAAATGGCATATCCTTATCCGTGTCTAATATAAATTTTCACTTTTTAAAAAACAACATCTTAAATGATGTTTTATCTAATGCCACGTTTCACTTGGGATTATTTCTTTTCTACTATGTCATTTCCAGAAAGAAAGTGAAAATCCAATCATCAGAACTGTATTATCATCCTCACAATAATTTTAATATAATTACAATTATTATCTATGAGAATTGCAGTCGTCGGTGGTCAAGTCGATAGTATATCGGGAAGGCACAATATCAAGAAAGGTTTGACGTTTTTAGCTTTCAGTTGGTTGCCAGCGTGTTCTATGGACAGTGTTTATAAACATATTGCTATATACTGCTGGCCTACTGGAAGTGACTATGAAACTCCACAGTTCAGTGGAATTCGTAAATACGCTAAACATATCAGCCGCCACTGACGACATTGAATGTGTCGGTCTATTTGGGCAAATAGTACAACAACAGACATGTGCTAAATAGACAAAATAACATCGCACAACTATCTAGCCGTGGTTCAACCTCCTCTTTCCCCTCTCCCCCCACTTTTTGGAAAAATAACGAATTGAAACTGAGAGAAAAGGCGTGAACATATTTTAACGATTCATGCACAAATGTCATCTAAAATATAATGAAAAGGAGGGACACAATAAAATTGGGCGAATGACCTTTATTAATTTTTAAATTTTTTAAAAGTTTTTTTTTTAAACATTTCACATAATCTGCATAAAGAACTTTCTCGGATTTTTTTCAGAATATTTTTAGGTGCCCTCCCTCCCTTACTGGGGTGTATATACGACCCTGATCTTATCCTCTTGTTAACAAACATGTGTCACTTATTTTATTGCTATTTCTTTTTGCAATTGCATGTTTATACGCATTTAAAATATAATTAAAGAATACCCTGCGTATGTCACTGCTTTTACATTATTGTGATATTTTACAGCAACACGTACGTTTCATTAACCTTGTCACATTCATCAGAATATTTCCAATGAATATTTCTCACCAGAGCTAGAGGAAATAGCTTGATCTACACTGGATGTCAAAACCTAGACTACTGTTGTACAATTATGAATAATTTGACTATCTTACTAACCTCACTGTCACGTAATCTACTATATGTTCGTAGTTATTGGTAGATTATTGGTAGTTATTCTCACAGAATGTGTCCACACGGGTTTACGTAGATTAAGTTGGTAAAATGTGTCCACACGGGTTTACGTAGATTAAGTTGGTAAAATGTGTCCACACGGGTTTACGTAGATTAAGTTGGTAAAATGTGTCCACACGGGTTTACTTAGATTAAGAACCTTGTCATGGTTGGTAAAATTTTATACTATCAAACGTTGTGATTCCTAGTCTAAAAAAGCATACAGATACTTGTTTAGAATTCAACAATACTTTCTATACTAATCCTTAACGCAATTAACGTTGTCTGCTCAAGTTGTTCTTACTCGGAGTAAATTATTCATATCCTACTTCATTAGCAGTGTGAGTCTACCTAGCACAGTGGATTTGTGCCGTTCGATTTGTATTCATGAGGTTTCGGGTTCGAATCCGCTCGAGACGTCTTGTTAACCGAGTGAAATTTTTGGAAAGCACTGTTCCTAGAGAGGAACAGCATACACTTGGAGTAATCCAAGTACAATGAAGTTAATCCTTTTCTGACTTTTATCATCATTGAAATCGAAATGTATAATCGTGAAATTGTCAAAATAAAAAGAATAAGACCAATAGAAACGTTGTAGAACAACCATCAAGAAGGTATTTGGATATCAACAGAGAAAGCAATGATGCCGAATATATTTATATTGCACAGAAAATCACTACAGTCAAAATAATGGGACGAATATAGTCCTGAATAGGATATGTTATCAACAACATGCGACAATTACATCACACAAAATAGAGAGCCCTGATTTGTGTCTACTCGGCACTGAAGAAACACTAGGGGGTTGTATGTTAAAGCATCATAACGCTGGCTCAAATACAATCTTTCTTTTTCTTGTTCAGAATGTTGATAAACACATTATATTACTAGGACTGCTTAAATACATAATATATTGCCTTCCATATAATCTGATTTAAGAGCTTTCTCAGAATCGTTTTGGTCTTAAAAAATTGCTCTCTCGAAATGTTTTATTTGTTTTGAATGTTCGGAACGTACTTTATCATGGTAATTTCCTTCAATAGCCAGCCAGTCGTGCTTCCATATCTTTCACTGACAGGAGGCTCTCAGCAAACATGCCATCAAATGACAAATTGTTGGAGGATCTATGAGAACAAACCTTGAAGAAATTGTTGGAGGATCTATGAGAACAAACCTTGAAGAAATTGTTGGAGGATCTATGAGAACAAACCTTGAAGAAATTGTTGGAGGATCTATGAGAACAAACCTTGAAGAAATCGTGCAGTCTTAGAAAATAGAGATGAACGTCAATTAAGAAAAGTGTTACTGTCCAAATAAGTCAAATACGGAGTCATGGTTACTGACTGATACGTCAAACAATGGTCAAGGACCAAGAAGAAGAATACGAGGAAACAGTAGAAAAAATAATATATTAGTGAGAAACATATACATCATTGGTCGGGAACCCATGGCTCGCGAGCTAGATGTGACTCTATTGATGGCTGCATCTGGCTCGCAGAGAAATGTTTGATTATATAAAATAAATGTTTTTATACTCCTTTGATCTACATACTAATTGCATATCAATATTTCATTCCACAAATGAGCTAAAGTCTACTGCAGCTCAGCATCAGAAGTCGCATTAATGGTAAGAAATACTCATTATTGATTAGCAACAGCATAACAATGTTATTAAAAAGAATTCAGAGACATAATTATTGTACTTTTAGTGTTTCAATTACACAAAATGCACACATTTACTTGCATAATTAGTTTTAAAAATAATGTATAGCTCTCAGAATTACTTTTCAAAATATGTGGTGTCCATGACTCTCTCAGATAAAAAGGTTCCCGACCCCTGATATACATCATCCGTCTTCTTATTCAGCGCTGGTTTCAACCTCCTGTCCGTTACCAGGATGTAATCCAAAGAGCGGAATGTGTTACGTAGCTGTTTACAGCTCAGCTGAGACGTTTGAGCCTTTCGGAACGACATACTCGACTTCAGCTTCTTAGTTCTGTTTTCATTCAACCTGTTCACTATGGTAAAATCGTTACTGATGTTATATTCTCCATTGATCATGATTCTGATACTTTAGTGTCAAGGCTACCTTGAGATTTCAAATGTGATCTATTAGTGAAATATTTCAAGAGATTATTTGCTCCAAGTATAAGGGATAAAGTACTGTATAAACAAGCTGGAACGTAATATCAATACCGGCATACGGTAAACACACCCGCGGGCAAACATCAACAGTGATTAATATTTCTAATGAAACAGTTTCTACAGGCCAGAAATAATTGGAATTTGAGAAGAGACAGACCACATAAACTCCAGAGTAAAATATAGTAACAAGATATGTATACTATTGGCTGTTGTAGTATTTACTAATTATATATATATATATATATATATATATATATGACAGACCACATAAACTCCAGAGTAAAATATAGTAACAAGACATGTATACTATTGGCTGTTGTAGTATTTACTAATTATATATATATATATATGACAGACCACATAAACTCCAGAGTAAAATATAGTAACAAGATATGTATACTATTGGCTGTTGTAGTATTTACTAATTATATATATATATATATATATATATATATATATGACAGACCACATAAACTCCAGAGTAAAATATAGTAACAAGATATGTATACTATTGGCTGTTGTAGTATTTACTAATTATATATATATATGTATATATGTATGTATGTATCATGTTCTTACCATCTGCCATGGAAACACTCAATATAAATATACTGTGTTGGCTGGGTCACGTCCGAGGTTTACAAAACTGCTGCATCTCAAAACAAGTACTGTTCGGGAGACTGGCTGAAGGCCATCGAGCCAGCAGTAGACCAATACTGAGGTATAAAGAGATTTGCGAAGCCTCAATGAAATGCTACCGCGTAGAATCCAAAAACTGGGAAAACACGGCCGTAACTCGGGATGTCTGGAGGCAAAACCTGCTTGCAGGAGCAGCATTGTTCAGAAATAATATGTTTAGAAATATGGAAGAAAAAAGGGGAAGGTGCACACAAAAATCTTCTGTTACTGTGACATGATCGCTTGAAAAGTCGCCATTGCTGAGAAAATATTCAACAGATTTATTCTATCTTATCTAAATCTAAATCTAAACTAAATCTTAATCTAATCTAATCTAATCTAATCTAATCTAATATAATCTAATCTATCTATTCCCTAAACCCTTTGTTGCCTCCACCTCTCTCTCTCTCTCTCTTTCACTCTCGCTCTCTCTCTCTCTTTACACAACACCAAGCTGCATTTCCAAATTTCTGAACTCTTTGATATTCATGACAACCAGTCATGTATCTCTTTCCCTGAAACAAACAACAAATCCATATGAAATATCAACACAGTTTTCATGCACAAACGAACATTCTCACTCTTGAGACAACTCTAATTTGGAAAACAGCCTCCGACTGCTCACCTAATCCCGCTATTTCCATCCAAACACCTTTCTATAATGAAACTGTGGCTCGATCGAAGTAACATCGAGTTGATAACAGAAACCTCAATTCATTCAAAATACCACTTTTCAATCTAAACAAGCAATTGTCATATTCCCAAACCACAGTAGAGAATCATTTTATAACAATCTATATGTCTACATATCATTTATTGCTTCGTATTTCAGCTATCCCGTGATACGGACTGTGTGGTCAAAAATGGACAACATTGATATCACCATACGTTTGCTGAATTTTTTATGTGATTAGAAGTCTGCATACAAAATGGTGGAACATGCCTTCTCTTGAGCAATGATTCACAAATAACCATATCATAAATTACAGGCATTTGTGAACAACTGCTGTCCAAACCTGTCCAGAAGTTTAAGATGAGGATAGGAGAAGACAGAAACACAGAAAAGTATAGATTCTCCATATTCAAACATGGAACTGAAAATAGAGAGCAATGTCGAAAATTATGTATCAATGTTTCCAAAAGTAGAACCTCAAGGACTTTGTGGGTTATGGGTTTATTGGTGATTATTCTGGCAAAAATTTGTAAACTAGTTTGTAACGTCCTTTGCACCATTATCATCATCATCATCATCATCATCATCATCACCATCATCATCATCATGTAGCATATCTTGAACAGGATGTAGCAGTCATGACAGCCTTTCGAAATTTATTTCGATCTTGAGCCAGTCTTCTTGCTTCTGTGACTGTCATGTTCAGGTGGTCTTTGATATCTTGCGCCCATCTATTCGTGGTTTGTCTATTGTTCGTCTCCCTGGCATCATCTGTTCCATGGTATTCTTTAGGCTGTCATGGCGTTTGATATGGCCAAAATATTGTCGTTCTCTGGAAAGAATCATGCTGTTTACCCAGTTTTCTTTTGCATTCATTTCTCTCAGGATGGCTACATTGGTAATCTTTTTGGTCCATGGTATTCTGAAGATTTTTCTGTAACATTTTGTTTCAAATGTTAATATTTTATTTTTCACTTTGTTTGTGAATGTCCAGGATTCACACCCATATATTGCCACTGTTAATACACAAGCTCTTATGAATGTTAGTTTTGTTGCTTTGCAGCAGCTCAGTCAAATGTTTTTCATTTGTATCATCTTCCTTGACGCGATAGCCAATCTCCTTCTGACTTCTTCATAACAATCACTGTTACTGTTGATAAGAGAACCTATTCACAACTGGTGACTCTTTCTAATTCGCTGTTTTTGATACTGATTGAGAAATTGCTAGTGATTTTGTCGCAATCTTGGTCTTGCTTCCATTCAGAAATAGGTTTTGCTTTTACTGTTATTTAATGGGGTTTATGGGATATCATCAGCATATCTTAGTTGTGGTATCTCGTGATCTCCAACGTTGAGGGTCTAAGTTATTTCTTTGTTGGTAATTTCTTACATACCTCGTTATGTTCTCTGTATAAATGTTGAAGAGACATAGTGATATCACATACATCCTTTTCTGACTCCTCTTTCTACGCTGAACGAATCAGATGTTTCACTATTTACTCTCACAGCCGCTTGTTGGTCTTGATATGTTTTTATAAGGCGGATTAGGTGTAGCGGGTAACCCATATCTTTCATGATATTCAAAAGTTTTTGATGTTGTATACAAACGATTGCTTTGATGTAGTCAATTAAGCATGTGCAGATATAGACATTAAACTCTGCATTTCTCTATGACATATTGACAATATAGTCTCTGGTGCATCTGTTCCATCTAAAACCTGCCTGTGCTTCATTTAGCCCTTCTTCCTGCTTATGTTGTAGTCTTTTCATGATGATACCAAGTGGTATTTTTCTGGCGTGACTGATCAGTTCAATGGTTCTGCAGTTGCACTAGCAATCTAGTAAAGTTATATACCGTAAATTCCTTTTCCTTTTTAATCTTCTGCGTTCGTTCTCAAACCCCTGCAAATTAGTAGGATGCAGTCTGAAGAACAGAATGGCCTGTGTTATGCTTTACAGCGTGCTTGCGATTCATCTGTCTTTCGACACAACACATCTGACTTCAGCACGGCTTGTGTGTTGCACTGTCCATCTACTATATAGGACAGCCAAGTCTGCTCCTTTAGTCACCTTCTACTAAATGTGTATGGCAGGTAACAGTGTGAATATTATTTCCTTCTGGCAACACACGGGTGACACTGTAAATAAACTTCCATCAATGTGTGTTTACACAAAAAAAACATTTATTGTTATGTGAAAATTTCCATATTATATCCTTGCAGCTAGAGATCCATGAATCAACGTAGCTAAATTTATTTGAAGTCTAAATGCATTCCCATGTTATTAACAGTGAAAATATTGAAAATCAGGTCATATAATGACTTCTATTCCAGTGATCTAATGTGCAATTCCCAGTTCAACTGCAAATATTGTTAAATCATCAAAGGCACGTAGGTCGACCCAGCCTGAGGAATTTAATACCAGATCATATGTGAAAGTATAGGCGGTGAGCGTCAGGATGGTCAATAATCCGTCGATATGATGTTGATTAATGAAAAACATGCGCTCAATTACGTACTCCCAGATACGGTTCTGACGTGAATAATTTAAAATTGATTTTCTACGATATTTGTCAGCAGTTACTTCTCTATAGTAATAATTTAAAATCTTAACATTATGTCTTATACTTAAAACGTTGTGACTTAAGATATTATTTCATACAATGGGTACCATGAACTGTCAACTGAAAACCATGTTGCAGGAATTGTAAGAATATGTATTTGTTTTTTGTTGTATTTTTAAAAAATAACTTTGTTCGCTTTAAATAGGGAACTGTTTATACGGGTATGGCATAATTTTTGGTAACAAAATACCATTGGCACATGTATTTCTTAGACTTTCATTAGGATATGAGATTATTGCAATAGTAAAATTGAAATGTTGACTATAATTTGTTATCACGGATGAGAATTAATTTCAGCAAAAACCGTATCACAATATCCCTACTACGACTTGGATGTATGAACAACCATAGATCTGAGAAGTTTATTGCAGACTTATTAACAATATTAATCACAATTGTATTGTATAATTTATAAACACATTTTCTCTCATCACTTTCTTTTAGACAGCCTCACTCGTTTGATATGTGGTTGATTTGTTTCTTCATTGCAAGACGTTTCATAGAATATATTCTCCGTGACACTTCCTTCCCCCTCTCTCCCGGTCTCCTTCTATTGCCTATATTCCTTTAGTGTCACATTCTCCATACAAAACGGACCTGTTTGATTTTTATCGAAGAATATTAATAAGAATTGTAGTTCATGAAAACATATTTTTCTCGTTAATACTGTACAAAGAAAAATACAAGTAAACTCTATCGGAATAGAAAGAAATTCTCGGCAATGTACATTCACTATCACAGTAATTGGGATTGTCATTTATATTCTCAAACGTAATTATCAATTCAAGTTTATACTACAGACTCTACCGAGACGAGTATTTTATCTCTCTGGTGTAGCAGTTAAGCCGTTCGCTTTGTGCTTAAGAGGGGCGCAGGTTCGGATCTGGCGCTCAAAGTCTTCTTTAAAAGGTTCATTTTTTGGGATATCCCTGGGGTTTATCGCTTAAAACTACGGCGTTACGTGCTGTGATTGGTAATTCCGGCGTACTCCGTATGGCTTCGCTGATAGGGACGAAGTACATATGGGATAACCAGAGTACAATGAAATCAAACCTATATGTCTTGTCAACTATTCCATTTTCTCCATATTATTCTACATATTAAACACTGAAGTGCAACTACTAAGAAGCTATATCTTTCCAGTGGCAACATACAGTTGTGTGACGTGGACAATGTCATCGACAATGGAAAAGAAATTATCTGCATTCGAAATGAAATGCTATAGAAATGTCATAAGAATATCATGGACAGAAAAAAAGAAACTAGCGCTGATGCCCGCAAAGATTTGAACATAGAAAAAGACTAGCTCCTCAAAACTATTTACAAAAATATGCAAACTTACATATCTCGGACATATAAAAAGACACAATGGATTGGAAAGATTAATCATAGAGGAGAAAGTTCCAGGAAAGAGAACAAGAGGCAGACTAAGCCTACGATGAACACATGACATCGAAGACCTGAACATGACACTGACAGAAGCTTTTCAGCTGGCACAGAACGTGAGGCTTACAGAGTGCAGCTAGGGCAACATTTTGCAAAGGAAACGTCACATCGAGAGAGAGAGAGAGAGAGAGAGAGAGAGAGAGAGAGAGAGAGAGAGAAGTACAGCATTGCTTGTAGTTACATCTTGTTCGCAAGCCTTTAGGAGCATTGTTTTAACTTCTGTATCAAATAATTTCTCTTTAATTGTATCCACTTTCGATTGTTAATGGATCTATTTTCTGCGCTAAAATATATTATTAATTTTCAATCTCTCATCTAATGTCATCAATTTTCCATCTGTCACAACATTTTTTTTTCTTCAGAAGGCCGACTACTGCCATCCATTTGAATTTCTTCTTCTTTCGTTCGTCTGGAATATGCTTATATCTACAGTTCTACTTGATGAACTTGACTATTTTAGAACTTAGAGGTCAGCAAAGCTTTTATTTCACCATTGTTTTTCAAGTTGTTGGGATTGTCATTTATGATTACGTATGCCTTATCATAATTGCATTTCCCTTGTTCATAGACCATCTTGTATTACTTATCTATTAGTACGTTGCAAAGATTCGTGGCTTATCACACATGTCTCTCTATAGTCTTTCTTGTTTGACATTCATGATGCGATACACGTTTGTCAACAACGTGTCTTCGCTAAATGTCTTCTTCGTTCCTTTTCAAACATCTACACATTAGAGGATTGTGATCAGTGGAAATAAATGTGTTGTGTCATGGTCTAAAGTGTGGCTGAGATATCTGCGTCTCTCAACCTGACACATACGCACGGATTCCATGTCATTTTGATCTTCCATAGAATGGGCCAGTCAACCCCAGTCCCAAGACAGTCTCCTTTTAAATTATGCGGGGTAGGCAACTATGTTTTTTTTTGCCTCACTTTCTGCTCCCCACAACACACGGGATCTTTATTAAATTTCAGTCGTGCAGCCATATGTACTCTGTGGTAAAACGTAGTCTCAACAATGGTACAACTACATGGTTGCAGGCTTCAATGTGATTGAGATTCTGCATATATAACGATGGAATATGATTTCTACATACACACATGGACCCCTCTAAGTAGGAAGCTTCTTCTCAAGACATTGCATACTGTGGAGAAATAAAGTTCAATGGATATGAACGTTCTGAAGAAACTCATTATTCACTGGGGGTCGACACATACAAACAAGACTATCTTGTTTGATACATTCCAGTTACAAACACGTTTCTTAACAATGTACCTTGCTCAATCATAATATTATTTTAGATATACAAAATATGTTATGAAGCCACGATTAAAATTCTAAATCCGAATAGACAGAACAGGCCTGGTCATCTCATAATGATGGAGCACTTGTATTTATGCAATAATAGTGTTTCATATGCACCAGTGGTGGACATTTTAAAAATACTGCACGTGAGCCAAATACGGCCCATCAAGAAATTTTGTCTTGACACTCGAGGTTGATCTAAAACTACTATATACTGTGGCTCTAGATCTCAGATAATACTACTCGGGAGCCCCACATTACTACAGCAACAAAAAATATAATCCAGCCGTAAGGCCCAAAAATTGTTGCCCGCATCTAATTTGGACAGTTAAGAGAGGAAAATAAAAATGAGGCCATAAACAATATTGAGGCGCATGATGTAAGATGAATTAAGTGATATATCTTTAAACATTGGCAGAAAGGGGAAGTTTATAACGCACAAAGATAGACTAAAACGACGTTTCTACAAAAAAGCTTTAATCCAGCATAAAATACGAGGACAAAATTATGCACCTTTGGGAAGTCGGCACACAAGCCAGATTAAAAATAGTCAACACTTCAAAAAAAGACCGGAGTAATAATTTAGTAACCATTCTTAAAGTGGGTGGCCACATAGGTCAAACGTGTGCAGACGTTGGTACAAACGATCACCAAGCCTACTAACAATTTTTCAAAGTTTTATCAAAACGTGTAGAACTGGTGATTAGCAAAGGTGCATTAAAAGTACTGACTATTTGTTTAAACTGAATAAATAATTCAGCTTTTTTTCAGCTAAGGCGAAATGTGGAACAGGGTAATGAAGTTCTGCTAATCACTGAAAACACATAACAACACATACAAGTCGACGTTTCGACATAACAACACATACAAATCGACGTTTCGATCAAAATGCCTTTATCAAGAACACATTCACAACACACAAAAAGACGAGTAAAAATGTCTTTACTGACGTTCACATTCATTGACAGGGTTAAATCTAGATATACCCAAAAGAGTTACAACTAGAAGGCCAGGGGTTAAGCTACAAAAACAGAAAATTGACAAAACACACCCAAATATCGACGAAACGAAACAGCGAAATGACGGAACAACCAGATATCATCATGAGACTGACGAACATTGATCCCTGAGGGTTCATATTGTGCCAAATTGATATATATTATGGCTCTCGTGTGCGAGACGGGTCCTGTCATTTGAGAAGCACGACTTAATGTCCGTCACATGAATATAATGGATATCCCGATCTTTCGTGTCAAATTAACACTTTCCTTTTGGTGTAACAGTTGTCGTCCAGGCAAAGACCGTAACCGTAATTTAATAAATTTCAGTAAGCTTAAAATGTTGAATCTATCAACAAAACACTGTTCAATTGAGTTCCAATAACATAAAAACTATATATAACAAGAAAACTGTCACAAAGTATTTACTAGTAATATCTTTTTTCCTGAACAGAGAAGGATTTTGACTATAATGCTAGTCCTATCAGAGTTAACATTATTTTATCGATGATTTTTTATACTCCTCTCCTGAACATAAATGAACCAGCACTGCGTTACCCCAGACGAAAATATATCATAACTAAACCTAAAGGGCAAAGTCACGGTCTTGCAATTCTCATTGGCTCAGCTACGTCAATAAGTGGACATGGTATAATTGCTTGTCCATTAAGGATGTACTGTGTGCTGATGTTATTGAACCTATTTGGAGGGGTCTGACTAGGACAGAGTACAACTCTGGAGTCTGGAAGGCATAATTTCCACACAGAATGAGACAGATATCGAGCTTCTGTGATATATGATCATAATTACTGGAGAAGTCTAATCGTGTATCATCAACATCGTCTTTAGTTTCATCCTACAACTGAATCGAATATATGGCGTGCCTCCATCATAAGATGCCTTGACTACTTCAGTTCATCTGTTCAGAAATAGCTCATTTATGTGTATTGTTTGCGAATGATACGAGATTTAAGCAGTCCAGATTGAATGCAAGGATCACATGTGCACTCTCGTGGCCCGAAAGAGGAGCACGTAATAGAAATACTGCTACCATACATATCGTAAAGGATGCTAAGAAAATTTTAGGGGTGGAGGTGGTTATTCCATCGCATTGAAACCCAAAACGACCCAGACACCATACTGAAATCTGATGTGTCAGGCCGAAAGCGGCAGATATCGCAGCCAAGCTGTAAACTATGATACAGCAGGTTCCGCAATCCTGACTACACCCTGCTAATTTGAAGAAGTTTAAGAATGAAAACTGAAGAAGAATACAGGTACACCATTGCAATTGATTGTATGGCTGAAGGTATTTTAGCAAACATGAGCATAGATCATAGTGTTAATCGTCTTTCTGTGTCGCTACTTGCGTCTACACCGATAGAAAAGTCTTATGGATAACCATATACGCACACATACACCCCCTCCATCGAGAAATCAAGAGATATATTGGCCGAACATCTCTGCCCAGGAAACAGAGATATATGTAACCAAAGAACTTAGACAACCGTAGAGGTTATCCATAAGACTTTTCTATCGGTGTAGACGCAAGTAGCGACACAGAAAGACGATGAACAATATGATCTATGCTCATATATAGCTCAAACGGTCAGGAGCCGGCTGCACGACGCTGGTCTTTGGTCTTGCTGACCCTTCAGAGGTCCTGTTCTTACGGACCGGCAACTCCAGAACTGCAGTGGACGAACCAGCATCGCCAATGGTCCGTCGGGAATGACTGGAGACAGGTTTGGTTTAGTGAAAGTCTGAAAGTTTCTTCATGCGTAAGGTTGAAACAATAATTTCATAAAATAAAGTTTTAGTACACGTTTGAAATAATTTTGCTTTCCTTTTATATATATATATATATATATATATATATATATATATATATATATATATATATATATATATATATATATATATATATATATATATATATATATATATATATATATATATATATATATATATATATATATATATATATATATATATATATATATATATATATATATATATATATATATATATATATATATATATATATATATATATATATATATTTCTACTTTTCCAAGGTATTATTCATCATAAATCTGTTCATGTGATCCACAAGTGGACAGTGGTATTTAATGTTATTAATAATATTGATAACTAAATATATAATCATCATGAAGTGCCGTCTCCGCAACGAAGGTTGGCTGCAACGGATCTCCAAAATCCCCTGTCTCTTGTCTTATTGATGCGCTCTGTTGGACTTTAACCTATATATCGTGTGATGTTACTCTCCCTCTTGTATCTCTGCTTACCTCTTGTTCGCTTCACTTTGACTTTACCCTCCATGAAAGGCTTCAATAGGGTGTCATGTTTTTAAATGTGTCTAAAATATTTTATTTGCCAGATCGTTATTTCTCTTAGTAGTTATTTCTTCATATTAAGTGTCTTTAGCACCTCTTTATTTGTTTTCTTCTCTTTCCATGATGTTCTCCCTATTCTTCTATATACCCACATCTCAAAGACATCAATTCTGTCTTCTAATTGTTTATTTAGTGTCCATGTTTCTGAGCCATACATTAATATAGAATAGATGTAGCATTTTATAATTCTCATTTGTAATTTGTTTGTAATTTGTTTAGATGTTAATATTTTCCTCTTGTCATTGAAGGTACTTTTAGCCGTATTATTCTCCTTTTAACTTCTGTTTTACATCTGCCATCATTTGTGACTATGTGTCCAAGATATTGATAATGTTTTACTTGGTGTAGTTTCTCTCCAAAAATGTTTATGTTTAGCTCTTGTTCTTCTGTGTCTTTGGTGAGTATCATGGTTTTTGTTTTTTGGATATTTATATCAGTTCATATTCATTACTTAATTTAATGACTTTATCTGTTAGTCTTTGTAGTTCATGTTCACTTTCTGCTAAAATAACAGTGTTATCTGCATATCTAAGGTTGTTTACTATTTTCGCATTGACCTAGAGTGATGGCATTTCTTCTATATTTTTTAAGATAGTATCTGTGTAGATATTAAATAGGCTTGGTGATAAAATGCATCCTTGTTTTACCCCTCTTCTTATTTCTATGTATGGTGAGTAGCTGTTTTCACACCTTATTGATGCAGTTTGTTACCAATATATATTTCTAATCAGTCTGATGTCTTTTCCATCTATGCTTATTTCTTGAAGATATTTGATTAATTTTTTCATGTTGGACTCTGTCAAAGGCCTTGCTGTAGTCTATGATGCAAAATATAGATACTTTTTTGAACTTCTATATATTTATCTATCACTAGTCGGGTACTCAGTATAGCTTCTCTGGTTCCTTTGTTTTTCCTAAAACCGAATTGTTCTTCACCGACATTCGTGTGTATCTTGTCTTAATTCTTTCATGTATTATCTTGAGGAGTATTTTAGTTAAATAAATAATGGCCATGCTTAATTACCGGAAAAGATATACAAAAAAACGACATTGTGGTAAACAAAACATTTGTCAAGAAACCGAATAGAAAAAGATTAGCAAAGACTTATCATGAAAAATGTCACCCTCGCAACATCAAAAAGTGTTATCTGCTTTTTCCATTAGCGGTATCTGCGAAAATGTCTTTTATGTAACAAGTTTATAACCCTAGACGAGATCTTGCTAAGTACTCTTTCACAGCGCATATGGTGTGAGGACTGTGAATATAATTCAACGTAGTAGTCTAGTTGCAGTACAGAATTGAAACTGTAATGAGTTCAAATCCCACTACACTGACTACACAATACACACAGTTAAAATGGTGTACCTATATTTGTTGGTGTGATAATGTCATTAAAGCTGTCGCAACTACTGTGTAAGTCTCTGATGTTGGCATTTTCTCGGATAAAGGAAATGAGCACCTATGAGATTCGTCTGAATAGAAAGTAGTATTTCCCTATTATGCAATAACACATAACACTACTGACAGAAATGTGATGACAAAAATAATTTGAAGATATGAAGTGCTCCTTCAGTGTCTCAACTCAGACCAGAGCTGATTATGTAACCATTATCTATTTTTTTTCACAACGCGTTAATAATGTTATTAAGAGTCTGCACAATAATCTAACAAACCAATTATTAAATTGTTCTGTCTGGCAGACAGATGTACGGCACGACAAATGCATATTCAAATACAATCTTTTTTTTTTATCCAGTGTTTTTAGTTCTTCCTACAGTTAAACCAATCACGTACCACGCCGAGTGGAGTAATCGGTCATTTTTTTTCTTCACAACTCTTGTGTTGTTTATAGGTTCAGTTGGTGACTTTATCTCATACCATAGTGACAAACCATCCAGCAACCTCTCTTTGTCTTCCTGTGGCTCTTCTTCTCTTAATCTTTCAGGTAGTTGTAAATGTTGAAGTTTTGTTGCTCTTCTCATCACATGCCATGAATAAACATCATGACTAGATGCTAATTTCTGCTATAATTTGTATTTTTACTCCAGCATTTCTGAAGACTTCCACATTAGTTTTTCTATCTCTTCATGGTACTGTCATCAGTCTTCTAAAACAAAACCACATCTCAGTAGTCTCCACCTCACTTTAGGTGTTTTTGTTTACAGTCCATGTTTCACATCCATAAAAATATATTTGCTTCGATATAAAAACCTAGCACTCGAATTCGCATATGCATTGATAATACTGTATTGCATACAAGGTTTATCACTTTTTGGAATGGCTATTTTCCTTCTGCTATCCTGCTACAAATGATAGTCACAAATGATGGCAGATGTGAAACAGAAGTTAAAAGGAGAATATGAATGGCTAAAGTACCTTCAATGGCATGAGGAAATTATTAATATCTAAACAAATTACAAACAAGTTAAAAATGAGAATTATAAAATGCTACATCTATTCCATATTAATGTATGGCTCAGAAACATTGACACTAAATAAACAATTAGAAGACAAAATTGATGCCTTTGAGATGTGGGTATATAGAAGAATAGGGAGAACATCATGGAAAGAGAAGAAAACAAATAAAGAGGTGCTAAAGACACTTAATATGAAGAAAAAACTACTAAGAGAAATAAAAATCAGGCAATTAAAATACTTTGGACACATTAAAAGACATGATACCTTATTGAAGACCTTACTTGAGGGCAAAGTCAACGGGAAGCGAGCAAGAGGTAGGCAGAGATAAAAGTGGGAGAGTAGCATCACACGATGGCCAGTTTACAGTCTAGCAGAGTGCACCACCAAGACAAGAGACAGGAGATGTTGGAGATACGTTGCAGCCAACCTTCGTTGCGGATACGGCAATTGATGATGATGATGATCCTGCTACAATATATTTGATGTTAAAAGGTGCCAAGATATTTGACTTTATCCACTTAATTTCTTACAGTTACCAATACGAAAAACACTAATGGAAAATTTATTCGCAGTTACAGTAGGAAATGTAGTTCACGTTATGAACTCGCATTTTTCTTTCTTCTATAACTAAATTCCAGGCTCTTAATTTTGAGACTGAATTCTGCTAATTAGTAGCAATTTCAAAAGGTATACAGAAGAAGATAAATATACATATGTTACACATAAATTCATTTATGAAATAATGTCATTTTAAGGTTGTTCCACGACCTTAGATACATTATCGGCAGAAAAGAATGGGTGTTTACATTTCAAAGAGTCATTTCCTAATTTTTCTAAAGATTTTTGTAACCATCAAGGAAGTGGGAGGGGTGTTAACCATCTTTCAGTGTATCTTGCTTCTTAGTACTAAATGTAATTTTCTCATTTCCTAGGGGAGGGGAGGGGGGGGGTGGTGTTAATCAGATATCTACAGGCTTGGGCGGTCAATTTATTGTAATGTTCTCCATGTTTCTGAGCTATACAGCAACATGGTTGCAAGGTTTGAGTTAAAGATTCTTATTTTTGTATTTAATTAATCTACTACTTTCTAACCAACACGATCTAAAGTTCAAAACACCTTGAACTATCTTCCAGTTATTTAAGAAGAGAGAAAGCATTTACCAGGGTCTTCCAGAATGCATAGATATCGATCTTATTCAGTTTTCCTATTTTCCATTATCTTGCCATAACACAATTTACATCAAAGGTGAATCTGTGGCTATATAACTACGTTCCATCATACACGTACTGGAACACACACACACTTCTACAGTTTCTTACTGATATTTGTTTATGTGTGATATAGGCATAACACGGGCGTGTGATTTCATAGCCAATGCTGAACATTTTCAAGAATGGTTGTAGTTTATAACAGTGTCCACCTACAGAATTTACACACCAAGGATAGTTGCTATAATTCCGTTATAAATTATAATTTCTTCTTCACTGCGTAGGTCGATTATCAGAACCGTGACTCTAAATGATCTGTGTGTTATTGTGCTCTCTATTTTGTATGTTCCTGATATACTGTACATCTACACATGTAACGACTCACATTCCCCTTGTGTTCGCCTCTCATAGTCTTTTCATTGCATTCCTGACCTGTCAGCTCCCACATGACTGACATGTAGTTTCGTCTTCACTTATTGGTTTAAATTCTGTGTTTGTTTGTCCCTATCTTCACAAAGATCTTTTTGGTCGCAACGTTGATTATGTGTATTGTTCCACGTAAAATGTTATTAAACAATTTTTATATTTTTGTCTATATGTGTTAACCTATTGGTGCACACTTATACTGTGGTTTTCCATTTACTAAAAATATACAGCGGATAGAACACAATATCAGCGGCGGCGCATTTATACATTAGATTAGGCGACGATTCAGACTTTCCTATTAATTCAGAAAAACCAGGTACGCATATTTAGCTGGCTGTTTCATAAACTCATTAGAAGTTTCGTATAACTGGTGGAAAATTAGTTTTTATCATTTCTATCAAGAAAGAAGATTATATCATTAACTCTCTCCAAATTCGAAGACCTACGAGTATGAAACTTTCAATTATTACGATCTCGTTCGTTCGAAGGCAAAGTTTGAATTACACCAAGTCAGTGTCCAGCACAGTCCTGATCGCAGATTACAGTTGGCTTATTTAACTTGGCTGATCCGACATTTTTCGTGACTTTTATTTGCTTACGAAACAAAGTATACGCCAAATGACCAATGATCAGTCTATCAGCCAGAATAACTGACGTTGTTTGAGAGATCCGCTCTCATGCCTATTCTTGAAAAGAACTTTATTCAACACAAATAAAGACACTCGTATGTGCCCAGTATGCTGACCTTGGGATATGTACGTACTTAATGAAACTTTCAGAATGTCTGCTCTTAAACAAAACAGAAAACAAAACCTAAACATCGATACGCAGTTAATATAATTGTTTAATTATAATTTGTCTATTATACCCTCGAGGCAAATAATCTGTATAAGGGAAACATAATGCAAATAATATACGTGTGTTTGTGTACTAAACTCATGTTATATAATAAATCGTATTTCTATGTGTCTAGGGGTTCTGTAGTTCGTACATACGTTTCTCTTTCACACTATGTGTCAATAAATGATTGTAGTACGCATAGATTATTGTTATTATTTCGATCCCAGTAATTGCGAGAAATTAGCTCTTACTTCCTATATCAAATGGGGTGATTTCTCCCGAGATATTTATTTCATACCCAGAAGACACCAACGCTCAGCGGTATGCAATGTTTTCAGAAGTCGCCTACCCATAAGGGATTAAAATCTCTGGAGGTTTAGTGGTTTTCCAACGTTACGCAACATGATGTGAGCCATCAGCTTTATAGAAGACCTTTTCGCTGAATTAATTAGGACCCCATTCCTGACGTTTTTGATTATTGTTTGGTTCTCGATTGTGCACTATTATTATACTTGGACTCAAATGTCAAAAATAGCCAAGATCGACTAATAGATCGCAAGGAAATGGACCCCCCCCCCCCCCGGATCATGTTTACGTTTCAGTTGAGAGATGTCTTTATTGGAGAAGGTGGTAAGCATACACAATTTAACTCAAGAGCTTTATTCAACCCCCCCCCCCTTCCCAACATCCTTTCCTGTCAGAAGTGTTCATAACAAACCGACCTTGGGATATGGCCATTCTGTTTGAGAGCCAGCAACATTATCCACCTTCCAACATCCACATGGGCGCTCTAATTATGTATGTTTCCCTAATTGTGACTCTCCCATGGAATTGTCACATCCTGCACATAGCTACTTTTCACCACACACCATGTGTCACCTGTTCATAGCTGATGCAGCACGTATACTGTGGCTTTTATAACTATGATCGGGGCTGCGTTCAATTGTTTCCGCAGCGTGGCGTGCAATGCTGGGCATGCGTTCTCTGAATTGTGAATCACAAAACGGAAACGTAATTGTACAGTTGAATTGCCGTGTCGCTTCCACAAGAGGTTAGCGTCGCTATGATCACATGCCATCTCTTGGGAGCGTACTTCTGCATAATGCTTGGTCAGCTAGAAAAATAGTGAAGCCTTCAGACCTTCCGTAAGTGGAGTACGCTATGATAATCGATTGGTCCGTTCGGGTGACTTTGAGTGCACTCTTTGAATGTCTTGACACAATCGCATATTTTTTTGGAGATGCGGTTAGTCAAGTACGGAAGAACGCGTGTGCAATAGTTGCCGGCGATTTGGTGCCGTTGAACGGACTGTTTCAATTCCCGTTAGTCTCAAGAATTTTTAAAAATTGTCCTCTGGCTTCCTACTAAAATTTACTTGTATAAACAATTATTTGAAGCAAAATTGTACTGTTTATATATGTTATCCATGTTTACAAGAAGACCTATCGGCCCTTGTATAACTAATACGGATATTAAATGTTATATGTTTGTTGTTACTGAGGAAATTTCAATACCTGTACGGGATGTTTGTTATTATTGTAATAGTCCTTGTCTCGATTGGTCCGTTCGGATGACTTTAAGTGCACGCTTTGAATGTCTTGACAAAATCGCATCTTTATTTTTATTTTTAGATGCGGTTAGTCAAGTACGGAAGAACGCGTGTGCAATAGTTGCTAGGCGATTTGGTGCCGTTGAACGGACTGGTTCAATTCCCGCTAGTCTCAAACATTTTTAAGATAATCGAGACTCTTTCTTGCCGTATCAAGCCGTGTTTTTCGTCAATTATACACTGACTCAATTTGTGCATGTGTTGCCAGCCAATACAAATTAGAAGAAAAGTCAAATTCGTAACGCTAGAGCGATGATTTCCAAATTAGCCCAAAGGTCTTATTATTTCAATAGTCACGATCAGTGCCTCGAATGACACTGGCCAAAACATTGCTTTTGTCATTTCGCGGTCCATCCTATCAACACATTTCTCTTACCAACAAACCACTGATCGACATGGTTTCGATTGTAACGAAGTCTTCTGGAAACAAATGCCCATAATTCTGAAAGGGAGACAATCGTTTTATCTGCAATATAATCGAATTTGCTAAAGGGAAAGCGCACGTGAAATACTAACAATAAGACTCATAACCCATCAATGTTGTAGGGGTATCACACTAAAGACAACAGCATAAAAAAGTACCCGAAACAACTCTACCCTCGGTCATTCGGAGATATGTAGAAAACTCATATCAAAACCATTCCTTGATATTATTAAAGCAGATTTTCCTTGTTCACGTCTTCTTCTACCCTCGACTGTTCTTAGCAAAATAAATTTTTGGTGAGTCGTGTCTCATTACATATCCAAACCAAACCAGTGTACATGGTTTCACCACTGCCACAAGTGATTCTTTATAACCTGCAAGTTTGTTTATTTGCTGCTGGACGAATATACGAGTATTTGTTTTGTGTTCTGTATAACTAATGCTTAACTAACGTCTATTTCACTTGTATTCAAAAGCATAAACCATTCTTTCCGTGACATCACTGAGTGTCCAACTTTCACATCCGTATAAAAATATACTTAGTACTAGCGATATGAATAGATTTATCTTTACTGTAATACTGATCTTACTTTTTCCAAATCATATTTAACCTTAGCCATGGCAGTAATAGCCATCACGAGTCTTAAATTAATCTGATTTCCGGTGTTGGCATACATAATCACATAATTTTGGAACTCGAGATATTTGAATGTGGTAACTTCCTCATGTTTGTGAATGTTTAACCGGATGTTCGTGGGATCTTGTTTGATATCACTTCTCATCAATATCTTGCTTTTATCACTGTTAATTTTCCTACAATATTTCAGACGAACTCCTTCCAACTTTGTGGTGAGTTCCTGGAGCTCAGATTCGGAACAAGCAAAGAGATCGATATCATCGGTGTAACGCAAGTTACAAAGTGATCTACCGCAAATAGTTATTGATTTCTGGTGATCTTGTAATGACTCCAGCGTTATATATTCAAGATGGACGTCGTAAAGTACTGGGGAAAGTATAATAATACTCACGTGTAGGACAGGTAATGAAGTCCTACTGAATGACGACTAAAACACTACACACTATCAGGATGTAAATATGGTACATATAACAAAACAAAACACAGAATATAATCTACAGATGACAATACACAGGACAAAGTTGACGTTTCGGACCAATGGGCCTTTTTCAAGATACGGACATTACAGACAAACATTTAAAAAAACCACAAGTAAAAATGATTGCGTATCCGAGTGAAATGTAGTAGTAAGATAGATACCGGAAACATACGAAAAGGAAGTACACAAAGACGATAATACAGGTGGAACGAGAGGAACAAAACGATGACGTAACAAAGACCAATACGACCGAGAACTAAGCGAAAGAGTGGTCGGAATTGAGTCTGGGGAATGTATACAATACTGACGTGCTCCTATATCCGTCTTGAAAAGTTCACCAATGTCATTATTTGATGAAGAAAGCGCTGCTTGCATCTTTATACAGCGCTTCAATGACTTCTATGATGTTTGTGTCGAAGTTATATTGTCTCACTATCTGCAATAGACCTTGATACCACATACTATCAAATATCTTTGTGAAATCAATGAAAATCGATATTTTGAAGTTTAAAATGTGTTCTGTGGTACATTTGTTTTTACAGGAAACCATCATGTTCTTCTGCTAACAATTCCTCTTATTTAGCTTGCATTCTATTAAGGAGATTCTTTAGTATCATCTTGCTAGGATTGGTGATTAGAGTAATAGTTATGTAATTACAGCAATGTTTCACGTTGCCTTTCTTAAGAAGTTGTATCATTAACGGTTATGTCCATTTTCTAGATGATATTTTTCTTATCTATATGTTCTGATAGATGGTTGTCAAAACATTGGTAAACTTTTCTGCAGAATAGAAGACTCCGGCGCGAAGCATTCTAATCTACACAAGTATGGAGTTGAACATTCATCTGAGGCTTGCATCTGAAATCCATCAAAAAGAGAGAAGCACCAAAATGAAGCCGAAAAAACAACTTCATATTCTTGGAAAAAGAACAAGAGTAACAAACACACACCCTCATGTAATTTATAATGAATCAATCCCTTGTGGGAGTCCGTCTAAAGAAAAATGAAAGATTGATTAAAGAAATGATTCACTCCAGTATTTTTTTTTTGGTTTGTGCATGTGTGTGCCTGTGCCTGTGAGAGAGAAAGATATATATATATATATATATATATAAAGAGAGAGAACATACTAGTGCGAAAATTCCCACATATTGGTATTACTCAAAACAGGCGATTTTCTGAACTAGAATAAATCACATATGTCTTTGCTTCTCCTATTTTTGAGTATTTAATATCTTTAATTCACACAAGAATTTCACACAGAAAATAGTGAATGATGTTCTGTGTGTCAGTCAAGTATTTTTGCATGAACAAAACAGGTAATGTATATTCACAAAAACTTTATGTCGCTGTGTTTAACTAAGGTTTGAAAATACAGCAAACAATAATAAGTCTCATATACTGTACTGGCACAAGAGATGTCTAAGTAGGATTTGAGCCGGACCAGATACAACAGTGATTCTCAATTTAGGCTGAGTGTCCACCACCGAAATGGACCACAGAGATATCCAGTGAAGTCAAGACGAAACAAATTGCAATTTTTGGAGGCGAAGGATCAGATCATCTACATACAAAGCAACTATATGAATGATATTTAATTTAAAAATCTAGCAACCTTGGAAAAAGTCGACAACCTTTTTTATAGACTTCATGAGGTCATTTAAGAACAACTGTCCCAAAAGGCGCCTATAAATGATGAAAACCAATGAGATAAACTAACCCCTACAAAGTCGAAGCCAAAATAAAAATGACTTGGAAAACAGATAAGGCCGAGAAAACATGACAAGAATAGAATTAGAGAGATAAAAGAGATCGTCGGTTTGGTGGTAGAGGTGGTGGATCCGTCTCACAAATAACAGCTTGCTGGTTGTTTCAATGTCGATTGTTCCCATTAAACTAGCAATAATATCGGAATGTGGGTGTCTATACATTCAAGAATATCTTTGTTTTATACAGTGTAATCTTCCATTAATATTATTTATGGCGAGAGCGACGATTAATGTTACAGCTACACTATGAGTAAGAAATAGAATAAAGTAGCAGAATATTTAATATTCTTTTTTTTTTAAACGAACGAGGTGTGTTAAACACAAGTGCTTTTGGGTTGTTCATACGTTATGTCAACAATTAGCAGAAGGGATGGAGGGGGAGAGAGAGAGAATGTTTTAAAATGTTTGACAGTTGTTGATAATGGGGAAGGGACGTTGACAAAAACTGAGATCAACAATACGTTTTATATATAATTGGTAACATATCACATTCAGGACGTGGCGATCAACCCAGCATTTTTGGCTGTAGTCATTTTCTAGGCAATATAAATAAGTTCATAAGTTTGCCGGTGCTTTCTGAACGGTCCCGATGCACAATTGCATGTGGCAGGGATCGAACTCGGTACCGTCAGAGACGGGCCCTGTACCACTCCACCACAGAGCCATATAGCAGTTAAATTGTTTGAATATGAAACGTAAAAAAATGTGAAACAGATAATGCAGTTCTTTCGCAACAGTTATGCTAAAAAAATTATGGGGTGGGGAAATGTTTACATTTTGTTTACATAATTAAGTAATAATCCTTAAAAATTGTTGACAACTGGTGTAGTTTCAAATCCCCCCCCCCAATGTTAATGTAGTTTATCGACAAGACCCTACTTCCTTAAACTCCTTCATTTAGCAGGATGTAGTCTGGACAACGTAACGCATTGTGTGATGATTTATACAGCATTGATATCTTAGCCTTTCGACTTGATACATCCGACATCAACATGACTTGTTGGTCACTTTGACCTTGTATAGGATGTGACAGCCAAATCAATCTGATTGCATCTTTAACGTTCATGGAAAGTAAATATTTGCTACTATTATTTGTTCCACTTTCAGGTCCGGGCGTCGGGTCTAACTAACCCTTTCGGTTTTGTTAATAGGTCCATACTGTTGGGCTATAATGGTATTGATCTGGTCTCTGGAATATTTTCTATTTCCTTTCATTTTTCTGCAATATGATGAGAAAAGCTGCATTCATCGACCAGTTCAGTTCTAGCTTCTGTCGAAGCTGTCAGTGATGAGGATGGCTATTTGTAACTAAGCACGTAGTTCGATTAAAAAAAGAAAATTTATAAGATTACACAGAAGTTAAGAACAGACAGAGATCACGAATTCTTTCATTTGTCGAAATGCTTTGATTGCTATTAAAATACACATCGGTTTCGCTAGCAGAAGATGATATATAATGGCATGTCGACTTCAGTGGCAGAGTGTGTTTATAATATTATGACAGCTCCCTGGCAGAGGTTGTTATATAACAATATGCTGATTTCCCTGACAGAGGATTAAGGTAGTCAAACAATTCCACATCTTGCGAATTTGGTCGTGGTTCAGCGCACCATAAGTCATTCCGTTTCATGCATTTCTGGCAATGTTATTGAAAAACATAAGTTGGTCATATACGCCTAAAAGGAATAGAGGATTAATTTCATTGTATTCGGGTTCCCCATATATATATATATTATGTATGGCAATATTTTATATAAATATATATACTCAATCTGTCTCATCAGAGCAGCATACCACCTGCCGAGAGTACTAGAAATACCATTTATTTGTGTAGTTTCAAGCGATAATTCCCAGGGATATCGGAAAAATAGGAAACAAGACATAACAGCATTGTATCAAATCTGCGAACTCTTTTGAGTATAAGACAAATTTCTTTACTAGGCCTCTGATATACCTCCTCTCTCTCTCTCTCGCCCCTCACCCCCCCCCCCCCATAAAAACACAAACCACTAGTTGTTTTTTTTTAAATTGAACAATATTTACAATGTACTATTATGAACTTTGTGTATACGTTTTGTCATCAGACAATGAAAATCACGGGGAAACGTCAAATAGCTTCTGTTTTAAAGGAGGATTTCCGAATCATTCATATAACCAATTGTCAAGAGACTGGGATAGTTGTTGTAATTGATTTATGAGGCACATCTATTGTTAAGGTTGAAGAAGGAAAACTTATGAGAAACTGAACAGAATAACGTCTTTATACACAAGTGCCAGGAGAAGACCACTTATACGATAGCTCTGGGAGTAAGTTCCGAAAGTTTCGTAACTAGGAAAATCATGGGATAGAATTTCATGTGGTTGACGTTGAGATAGATAATGCCGAGAATTGAACGTCTCATTTATGTGTGAAAAATCACTTGGCTGCTACGTCGATTGTTGAGTTGTTTTCTAGTCCGATTTCGTGGACTTTTAATTGATATTTGAACAAATAACATAAAGATAATCGTCGGAATTGTATGCGTAGGGCCATGAGAGAATATAAAAGGACGGCACGATGCGTCTCCACTATCTGTACAATATCCTACTGAAACTCT
Source organism: Meghimatium bilineatum (assembly GCA_034231615.1). Classification (NCBI taxonomy): domain Eukaryota; kingdom Metazoa; phylum Mollusca; class Gastropoda; order Stylommatophora; family Philomycidae; genus Meghimatium; species Meghimatium bilineatum. The sequence continues at coordinate 29,179,474 of CM067318.1, forward strand.
TGTAGAACCATTGTTTGTGACGAAATCCAGCTAGAGTTTGAGAAGGAAAGCAAAAACAAGACATCAACTATAGTGGCAGAGTATGACTATGGAAAGCAAAAACAAGACAGCAACTATAGTGGCAGAGTGTGATTATATGGTATCCTGTGGTTGATATTGTGTAATATTTATCCTGTTCTGGGAATAGTAATGTCAAAGTAGTATAAACATCTAGCACATTTACGAGTTGCTCTACGATCGGATTTCCCTCTCCTGAGACCAGATGAGACAAAACTATGGCAATGACTGTAACAGTATTTACCTATGGTACGACCGAGAACACACGACTGCAATTTAGAATGAACTATCCTACAGCTTATAACATTTTACTTATAGCTTTGATACGACCTGCAGCACAGTTTGCATGACATGCTGATATTTAAGTCGGTTATTATCTGATCCAGCTGTGCATGGGCTTATGCCCTTTGACCCAATGATGTTATGTGACATATGCATGTGTTTGTGAGCAGCTATTTTGTTCTATATAAGGTCGTTCCATTTATCTGGCCCCTGGAGGGAGAACCATTTTTCAGACATCATATCTGATGTAGTATTCATATAAAGTGTCTTCCAGTGTTTATCTCTCATTGATTTCCACATTATACAGATCCTAAAGTGCGTCTCAGCAACGAATGTTAGCTACAGCGAACCTCTAACATCCTCTCACTTCTTGTTGTCGTGGTACACTCTGCTAGACTGTAACACATTCATCTCGTGATATTTTCCCCTCACCTGTATCGCTAAGTAGCTCGTCGTCCCTCAAATCTACCATCAAGTAAGGTCTTCAACACGGAGTCATGTCTTTTAAAATGTCAAAATATATTATTTGTTTGATTTTTACTTTCTTAAATAGTTCTTTTTTTTTAATATGAAATATTGTCAGACCCTCTTTGTTCATTTCTTCTCTTTCCATGAACTACTCCATATTGTTTATTCTACAGATAAATCTTTCTAAACCCAATAAAATTGTGTAACTAGCAAAATCCGCAGAATATAATTCAAATGAGGAGTATTATTAAAAACATAAGTACTTGCGGTGACGTAGTGGTTAATGCATTGACTAACTATCCTGGGTGTTCATGTTTGATTTCCAATTTAAAAACATGTAGGATATCTTTATTTCACTGCATTTCTGCGTTCGTCCTAAAACTCGTGCAGATTAGCAGTTTCTCATGAGTTCCATATTGACTGTTGGATTGTCCCTTGAGGCCAACTCTTTGAAGTGGAGATTGGGCTTAGTCCAGCCAACAGAGGCCGGAAACTAAGATTAGTCGAGCCATCCCCTATATCGAGCTGGTCCACAGTCCTGCTCAAGTAAGTGCACAGTCCACAGAGCGAATTGTCTTGTGTTACGGTTATAGCTCGGCAACGATATCTGCACCTTTCAGCCTGATACATCCGATTTCAGTGCGACATTTGTATCACTGACTATCTATGTAATGGGACACAAACTTCATCTACAAAATCTCCTCAGTACGACATGTATGAACAACAACAGTATCGCTATTATGTGCTCCTTCGAATCACGGCAATACACATGTGACAGAAGAAGATTTGAGACCACAAAAGTGTACAAGGACGACTTCGCCTCAGAAAATGGATACAAGAGATTTTTTTTTTAAATATAAGGGAAAGTAATGACGCCTGACCACATCATTCCTAGAATGTCAACTCCCCAGGAAAAAACACACTGACCAAATAACATATTCCTGATATGTCTCACATGATTGAAAATAACTGCTCAAATAACAAGCATAAGACATATCCCAAAAGGGCAATAAAAATAACGTTCGTATCCAAAATTATTTCCCTTAACCTAACTTTTTTTAAATCTTTGTTTATCGCTGTCTATCGTTATCCTCTTCCCTTGCTTGATGTATTCCCCTTGCAAAGATCCAATTCTACACATCGACAGATCGCTTTACGTTCGCTCTTATGGGATCTGAAGTAAAAAAGGATAGACCACTATAAATTTGTCGTTGGTCATATTAGCTGATGGCTAATTAAATGTCCATCCTATCGGACTAGAAGACAACTCAACAATCGATGTCCGTACGTAGCAGCCAAATGAATATATATACACATATAGTAAAGTAAGTAAAGTAACCCATAGCACGTATTAATGCCGCAGGGGTGTGAGATGTTAGCGATCTCACATTTCTGAGGCTCTGAAATTGAGGGCGGCAGCCATCTTCTCTCCCTCGTAGTCTTTACTTCCCGGATTACTCCGGTACACATTTAAGGCTGGGTCGACCTGGGAGCCGCTGCGATCTGAAAAACATTTCCGCCTCAACTTGGGAATGATCCCAGGACCACTCATATGCGAAGCCAGTGCGCTAACCACTGTGCTACTGTTCAATTCCCAGCATCATCTATTTCAACGTCAACCACATGAAATTCGATCCCACGATCTTCCCAGTTGCGAAACTTTCGGAATCTACGCCCAGAGCTATTGTATAAGTGGTCTTCTCCTGGCACTTGTGGGTAAAGACGTTATTCTGGTCAGTTTCCCATACGTTTTCCTTCTTCAGCCTTAACAACAGATATGGCTCATAAATCAATTACAACAACTATCCCAGTCTCTTGACAATTGGTCATATGAATGATTCGGAAATCCTCCTTTAAAACAGAAACTATTTGACGTTTCCCCGTGATTTTCATTGTCTGATGACAAAACGTACACACAAAGTTCATAATAGTACATTGCAAATATTGTTCTACTTTAAACACTTGTGGGTTGTTGCTTTGTTTTTAATTAATTAATTTTTTTTCAGAGGGGGGGGGGGGGGTAAAGGTAGAAGGAGAGACATTTCAGCGGCCTAATAAAGACATTTGCTATATACTCAAAAGAGCTCGCAGATGTGATACTATACTGCTATGTCTTGTTTCCTAGTTTTCCTCATATCCCTGAGAATTATCGCTAGAAACAACACAAACAAATGTAAAGTTTGGTACTCTCGGCGGGTGGTATTCTGCTCTGTTGTGAGAGACGGAGTATATATATATATATATATATATGGGGGAACCCGAATACTATGAAGCTAATCTTCAATGCATTTTAGCCGTGTATGAACTACTTATGCCTTTCAGTAACATTGCCTGAAAATCATGAAACGGAATGCTTTATGGTGCGCTTCAACCACGACCAAATTCGCAAGATTTATAATTGTTTGACTATCTAATTCCTCTGTCAGTGAAATCATCATATTGTTATATAACAACTCTGCCAGGGAGCTGGCATGACATGATAAACACACTCTGCCACTGAACTCAGAATGACATTATATACCATCTTCTGCTAGTGTAACCGACGTGGCTTTATATAGCAATCAAAATATTTCGACTACTGAAAGTATACGTGATCTCTGTCTGTTCTTAACTTCTGTGTAATCTTATACATTTTTTTTACTACAATCGAACTACGTGCTTAGCTGCAAATAGCCATCCTCATCAATGACTGCTTCGACAGAAGCTAGAACTGAACTGGTCGATGAATGCAGCTATTCTCATCATATTGCAGAAAAATGAAAGGAATAGAAAATAGTCCAGAGACCAGATCAATACCATTATAGACCAACAGTATGGACCTATTAACAAAACCGAAAGGGGTTAGTTAGACCCGACGCCCGGACCTGAAAGTGGAACAAATAATAGCAACAAATATTTACTTTCCATGAACGTTAAAGATGCAATCTGATTGATTTGGCTGTCACATCCCAAACAGGGTCAAAGTGACCAGCAAGTCATGTTGAAGTCGGACATATCAAGTCGAAAGGTTAAGTTATCGAATCAAAGCTGTATAAATCATCACACACTGCGTTACGTTGTCAAGACTACATCCTGCTAAATGAAGGAGTTTGGTGAAGAACGAAGAAGACTCGATTTTATCTCAGTGGACCGAGATTCGATAGAATAACCGTATAAAGAAGTAACAATGTCAAAAATGGAAACTTTCTCAAACTAAATGCATATTCTATTCACGCTTTTATCCATGTCTGCTTGTTGATTTTTGAAAGGTACAAGTACATTTCATTTTATTCATTCATTTTCCTTTAGCGCTGAAACTAGCGCATAGGGCGGAGGTCAGATCTCACCAATTATGTCTGTTCAAATCTATTCTTTGCGGTCTTGACTAGTGTGTATATTGATTGTTTTAATTTCTCTAAGTATTGTTCTTCTGAGTGTTTCTTTCGGTCTACCCCTGGCTATTTTACAAGTACATTTCGTGAGTAACTATTCTGAAAAGTAATAGCATATCCATAGAACCTTGGGTGTATTGTTTGCTACATCACACCGCTGTAATGAAGACTGCTGAACTACAGACAATTGTCTGGCCTGCTGGGAGATATCCGAACTAAAATAGCATCTTCTTTAGGGATGCGGTGTTGTTGAAAACGAAAGACGTGCTGAATCAAATTGTGAGGCGAGTAAGTGTCATGTGAACGGACCTGTCTGAAATCCCGTTTTTTTCCATTATGATTCTTTTCTTTATGAATAAAGCATTGTTGCACCTATATTATATTATTCATTTACTCATGTCACATCTGAAGCAACCTTGTTCATGAGCCATTTATGTTTACAGTAGGCCTAATTTGGTCACTCTATTATTGAGGTCTTCTGCCATTTATTTGTGTGATTCTCGGGGTTTTTTTTTACTTACCTCTGCTTTATGTGTGTTGTTGTTGTTGTCTTGTCTGTCCATCGACCGATTCATATTCATTATAGTTTTAGAATATAAACATCGCCAGTTGTGACTTTATTAACAGTTGTCCTTTATTAATAAATCCTCGATGCTTCTATATTGAAGTATTCCTTTACTCGAGGTAGCAACAACTAGAAGCCGCGACAGCAACTAGAAGTCCCCCTGAAGTAGAAAACTGTCCGGCTCATGACATAGAACTGCAGCTAACAAACACTCTTATCTGAGACGTGCACAGACGCTGGTCACCTCACCTTAATAATTCCATAGAAACACTAATTTAGTTCTGAACGGAGGAAAACTCCGAAAAAATAATTGACAAAACAAGTACTGAAATGAAATTATATTTTATATATATATATATATATTTAACTCAACTGCCTGCAGCAGCCAAGTCCATATTTCAACAATCTAAGGCGTGTCTTATCCATTGTCGTCTTGTGCAACTTTATATGGTTAAAGATCTCCGGTTTCTTATTCTAATTTCGTGTAGGCTGCAACCCTCTTCGACAAGGAATGGTTTTATCATTTCTTCATTCAACTTTTCCGCTGTCCATGGTATCCTTAGTTCTTCTGTAGTATCTTATTTAAAAGGCAGAAATTCTCTCTGTCGCTGATTTATTACGTACATGTTTTACAACAGCTTATCATTTAACAGGATTATCAATTATGATTTTTGATCCAGTTGTGACTGCATCTGTTGTCATGGTGTTTTCCCCTTTTGTATTTAAGTACAAGTTCTCGGTTTCTAGCTTTTTAAAAAAGAATTGGGGGGGGGGGTGTGGATGTGGATTGGGTGAAGGTTACAGGCAGAATCAGTTACTTCAGACCTTCCTCGCTAGTTGTTAAAATAACTTTCATCTGTATATCTAGGATCTGCTGTGCTCCGACGTTAAAAGAACTAACATTTGCATATCTAGGATCTGCTGTGCTCCGACGTTAAAAGAACTAACATTTGCATATCTAGGATCTGCTGTGCTCCGACGTTAAAAGAACTAACATTTGCATATCTAGGATCTGCTGTGCTCCGGTGTTAAAAGAACTTATATTTGCATATCTAGGATCTGCTGTGCTCCGGTGTTAAAAGAACTTACATCTGCATACCTGGTTTCTACAGTGCTCCGACGTTAAAAGCATGAAACTCGGTGAACCTGGTCTTTTCTTACTTTTCTCATTATGTTTTCTGCGTAGATGTTAAAAAATATGGGCGGAAACATCCAGCCTTACCTCTTTCTACACAATATAACCAATCAGCTATTTCGCCATCTATTTTTCTTACTGCTTCTGTCTATACATATGGTAAGGGCATAATACAATGTTTGTTTTAGTATTAGATCGCTGTTCAAAGTCAATTTGCAAGTTTAAAAAGACTATTCCGTATTTAGATATCTTGGATTTACCCCAGTTCTCTTATCTAGAGCATGTCCAATATGTGGGAGACGTCTGTACCGTATTGATTAGTACCTGGGAGACGTCTGTACCGTACTGATGAGTACCCTGGGGACTATTGTTTCTAGTATCTCGCAGGCACAGAGAAAACGTGCTGCCCGAAAAGACAGAACAAAAAATACATAGACGCCCAGTTCTGATCATGCCTGCTCGGATGTGACAATGGATTCTATGCGATGATTGAGTTTTTCAGTCATCTCCCGCATACACCAGAAAGATGCAGCAACAGAAGTCTCAAACTGTTGTCATCATCGGCTGCGATGGACGATTATTATTGATTATTTGTGAGACTTTTAAATCCTTTCCTTAAAATATACTTACCTATTTAAATAGTCAATTCTAGAATAGAGCGCCTTTAATTCATAATCTAGCAGTACTAGGAAGTGTATAATGCATTCAACCAATAGGTTCTTTTGTGAAAAATAGACCTAAAATGAAATAAACTCACATCACCAGACACTTAGATGCGGATGTAATCACAATAAACTTAACTCGAATCCTTACTTTGGGAACAGTTCATGAAGCAGGAAAATGAGAATTTTCTTTTCATGTTTTATAATCAACTTAGCGGTTCTAGAGAGAAACCTGTAGATCTGGATTAATCCGATGACTGATTACATTTTGTCATCAGATAAATGCACTCATAGCCTATGTAAAAGAGGAGCGCTACTTGTTCGTTATTTTTCTAACTGCAGCTGAATGGAAGATGTTCGGCGCAGAATTAACAGCCAATAATAGTTGAATAATAGTAGGACCTATTTGTTTAGAAAAGACAGAAGGAAGAGAAACCAATTTATCTCCAATATGAATTGGTGAAAGCGTGGGCACATGTTGGTTTCGAGTATTTCGACAAAACAGACCCGTGGATGCATAGAGAATCATCCTTCTAAAGATATGTTATTTGAATTCTTCTATTATAAATTGTTAGATTGCAAAGATACAAATAAAAAGTTAGGTAAAGGGAAATAATTTTGGGCACGAACATTATTTTTATTGCCCTTTTATTTTCATTGCCCTTTTGTTTCTCTATGGGCAGTTTATGGATGCATGTTTAGTCTCGAAGAGATGTATTTCCAGTGCGCAAGTATCCCAGAATAAAACTTTCTGCTATTTGGATAGCACATACATCTGGGCTAACTATCTCATAATTCTACTGTCAGATGTGTTGAACATTAAGCATTTGTTACATCTAGTATTCACCATCATCTAGGAGACTGCCACAAAATGGTAAAGGTGTAATACCCGATGTCGTGCAACTCTTCGCTATCCACAGGCGATTATTTGATAGAAGTGAGAAAATCAGACGTGTGACAATAATATTTTCGCAGGTGACAAGTTGTCATCTTATCCCGCAACTTTTCTTAGTCGTCTAGTACAACATGCATGGAAAGAAAGAAGTGACCATATTATTCGCAACCTGAACTAGAAGTCCAGGTCTCGATTCCCACACCGGCAAAAATCAAGGTAAACCATAAAATATTGTAAACAACCACAACTAAATACTCACGTTGTGTACACAAACAAAATCACAACCAAACACACATTTTGTGTGTATGAACAATCACAACTAAATAGACATTTTGTGTGTATGAACAATCACAACTACATAGACATTTTGTGTGTATGAACAATCACAACTACATAGACATTTTGTGTGTATGAACAATCACAACCAATCACACATTTTGTATGTATGAATAACTAACCGCAATTAAATATACACATCTTGTGTTAAAATAAATCATATCAATAAAACATATTAATCAAACATATATTTTGTGTTGTCTAACTATACGTTTTGGTTGTTCAGAACCAGGTATTAGGTATTAGGAATTAGATTTGTTGATTATCTTCTTCGCACACAGGAAACGTCCATAGGTGCTCCGATCTCCGCTTTAGTAATCTCTCAGGGTATAACGGCGGATGGTTCCGGTTCTATGTTGAATCACTGATTTAAAAAAAAAATATTTGTTAGGTGTTCTCTACGGGCTACATCTATCCTCACTCCCAATTTGCGCACTCTGGATATTGACTCATGCTCATTTATCTTAAAATCATCTGATCGTGCCGACTCACGAAGAGCAATGAGTATGTCTGCTCTTCAATAGGCTCTGTTATGATGGTAAGACTAGCTATTTGGTCGACCCGTTCGTTTCCCTCCACACCCGCGTTTCCAGAGACAAAGATAAGCGTGAGTTTTCGCAGTGTGGCCCACATTATGGCTCTCTCTAATGACTTCACTCACCCCTACGCACATCACCTGTTTTGACTTTCTGAATTATATTCATTGTGTCACTTGGTATGCGTACATGGATTCCAGTCAGTTAATTGCCTTCGTTACGGCGAATACTTCCATTGTTAGACTACTTGTTGTTGTGGTAAAGGCACCACTGACTTCGTGTACTGTTCATTCTTGTGATCTGGCAGTAAAGGCCGATGCGCATCGTTGGTGGCGGATGACCGTGTAAATAACAACATCTTTGTCGTCAGCATGTTCGAAGACGAGTGCCTTGACCTCAGCATCGATTCTCACAGGGCTGTGCTACCTGTACTCTCTATGGATCGTAATGACGGGCTTGACTGTCTCTTTAAAGACCATTGGAAGTGGTATCCATTCCCGGTCAGGAGTTATGTCTTCAGGGGCAAAAATCTGTTTCTAGATATCCTCGACACGACCCATCCACGATTTGCCTCTCTTGAGCCTGCTTCGCTTCACACGAGGGAGCTCACTGTGTAGTGGGTTGTCTATGGCAGAACTCACTCTGAGATATGCACATGCATGCCACATATCAATTCTGTGAGATATGTTCGGAAAATCAAGGAGAAATCTCATAGCCACACATGGTGTATCCCTTGTGCAACTAAGGATGATCCGCATCGCTTCATTTTGAATTATCTCAAGTGTCTCAATCTGTGTGTGATTGTCTGTATAGTGGCGTCTACATATTCAATCACAAGCAGAACCAGAGACTCATATAGCATTTCGAGCAATGATTGTTTAGTATCAGCCGTTGTTATCACTCTCAGAGCTTCAAGTCCGTTGTTGACCTTTGGATAACAATCGACGCATTCCAGAAAGCACAGACTATCATAAAATCGCACGCCCAGGTATTGTAAAGATGAGGTCACGATTACTTTAAACCCTCTCATCTCCACCGTCGGTGTCGCAGACTTTGCGAAGTGATTGTTAAGAAAGAACCATGTCAGCGCAGCTTTCTTTTTGGTGGATCAGTGGCCCTGAATCATCAGTCCAAGAGAAGATACAGTCTAGCTCATTCTGCAATGATCCGACAGTTCCTGTTCTGGCCTTTTCCTGTTTGTATATTAGGATATAGTCCTGAAAATACAGTGTTCAACCTCTTCCGTCGAGCTGCTTCTGTGTGATTGCCACGGTGTAGACGTTGAATGATATAGGTGATAGTGGAGATCCCTCTGGTAGATCTTGGCGTATTGTTATGGGTTTAGTTGTCCAACACCTGCACCTGATAGCCATCTTCCTTCGAGCAACACCGCAAATATCCATATGACGACGCCAACCAAAACTAAATATACACATCTTGTCTGTATAAACAACCCCAACCAAACAGATACATCGTATGCAGCAAACTACCATTATTTATATTACATTTTCATAAACACAACGCTGACAGTGTTTAACTGAGCGAAATAGTGAACCAGACCGAATGAACTACATTATGAACATAAATAAGCAGAAAAAAACCTAAATTGAGTGTTTCAAATAACTGGAGATTGGTGGTTGTACCAAATTATCTAACGTATATGAAAAGAATGAAATCATGACACGCTCCAAACTTACAGGTCGACATGGTTAGAGATCGATTCTTTGAATTGGCTTTCTCTTACTCTCGTTCAGGCTGACAATGAAAAGGATGACATTTTCTGATCGCTAACAATATAAACAAAAAAGTCGCTAATTTTTGCGCTTCGCCCAAATTAAATATAATTATAATAGTAACGTCATTGCATTTACTATTATCACCATCATTCATATAGATCTCAACAAACGTGTGTAATAGATGTTAACCTTCACCTCCAATGCAGATATTTTTTTCAATGCTATTTTTAGCGATCCTTCTCAAACTCCATTTGGAGCAGGGTAATGGTCATACTAGATTCCCAGCATAAAGTAGAAGGGATATGTTTTTTTCGCCGTTTTACTTGCGCCAATGACCCTGGTACGACACATCCAACTTCGAGGGGCCAATGTATTTAAAATGTGGGTACAGTACAAGTAGACTCCGCCACATAGTAGAGTTATTTCCCTTGCCTATGTTTGTAAATGTCATGTTCATCATTTAATAATTTAAATATTAGTTTATTTTAGAGTTTGGCTTAAGATAGTTGTGTTTTTACATAAATAACCCTAACCCCAATCTTAAATAAATAAATATTTCTACTATTAAATGATTAAAATGAAATTTACAAACATAGACAAGGGAAATAATTAAACATGTGGTTTAATTACGTAAACTACCACGGGAGTTTACAAAGTTTCACAATTATTAACAATGGTTCTTGTTGACACACTAATAAATTAATTATGTCATGCACAAGAACATTGCTCGTATGTTCGTGGCAACAGATACCCAACGCACGTCTTTGGAATTTGTTTTCAAATGTCTGGATTCTTCTCTCTAAGTCCACTGGTCCAGATCTTACAGAAATATAGAAATATTGATAAAACCAACGATTTAAATAAGTTAATCCTAACACGGATGGTGATCCTACTTTTTGAAATGGTGGTTATTCTTGTCATGGCGGTAATAGCAATTGTCAGTCATAGCCATTGTCAATCATAGATAACGAAAAATAGGTAGATGTGTTACCAAAATAAAACATAAAACAACCTAACAACGAGATACAGAGACAGACGACATTTCGATGTACTGATGTTTGTCCTGATGAAGGCTTGTAGTCGAAACATCGTCTGTCTCTGTATCTCGTTATTAGGTTGTTTTATGTTTTATTTTGGTAACACATCTACCTATTTGTGTTTATCTTGATATGTACCCTGTGTTACTCTAGCCACCTACTTCCTGTTTAGGGTTGTTACCCTGCACTGGAACATTTAACCCTTGTCATTCATAGCCATTGTCAGTCTTTAAATGTGTTTGTCTTAGCATTTTATATTCATGACAGTATATTAAACTCAATTGGAAATACTCGTTAATCATCAATACGGAAATAGGTAACATATCTTCTGGGAAAAGTTAAGGTCGCGGGCGTATGTTCATCTCATCATTCGTTGATATGATCTTGGTCAATTAAAAATATCCTATACCCTTCAGGCATGAATAAGGGAAACTTTACTATGCTTAACACTATCAGTAAAGATGCAAAATTCCAACTACTAAGTGATATTGTAAGAACAGTTCATCATGTGTTGAGAAAGGCTACTGATATATGTCTTCAGTCAAAGTGTATCATATTACAAATAGTTCTGTCTAGTCTGATTGGAGTCGAAGGATCAGTTTCCACATAATATCAGCTTCCATTTACTTTAAATATCAGATCCGGAAATGTTGATTGTATCGTAACTCCTGACATTTTATGTCCGACTAGAGATAGTTTATAAATTATTAGTCAGTGTATAGCGGTTTGTACTTAGCAAAACACAAAAGGTAGTTCAGTTTAACAGTGTACGAACAGAGTGCGTTTACTGTACAATCTCATAAACGGGTATGAAAAAAATTCAGGTAACAGTACAGTAAACAGACCAAAGCGACGTTTCAACTTTAAGTCTTTATCCACTGGACTCAGAGTAAAACTGAATTACGGGTACTTGTGTTTGCGTGAGTACTATTTTGATCAGATTTCCTGCAGTCTCATTTAGTATCGACTTTTGTACAGCTGTTCAATTAGTATAGAGAAATTTGAGGTTTTGTCCACATATTTATTGGGCGTTTCACCCCGAAGCACCTCAATGGAGATGCTAAGTGTCTCTAATATGGACGAAGAATCTCCTATGAAATGCGTATTATTTTGTTTAATTTTACCTTTCGGAATTTCTGTTAACATTATTTTGACTTTTGATAGAAAAGTAAACAGTTCTAACTCCTTAAGCAAGCATTGAGATCGATGGTGTGTAAATATTTGAAACGTTATCTTTTATATAAATAAATGTGGAATTATTTTTTATTAACAATTCGTATTGAACACTTGTGTTACTATTCTGTATAATTAGCAAACCATAAATCCAATCATACTTTTCTAAATAATTAAGTAATAAATAGGTTACCAACAGAAAAACAGTCAGAATGTTTTAGTCAAGCTATTGTTGTTTAAGACTTTTTATAAGTGGAAATATTTTTCTTCCAATTGCACATGTTCATATTTTTCTTTGCAGTATTAATGCAACGTAACATAAGCAAATAAATTTAATATATTCATAAATTACTTTCAGATTCTTTTAAAGTGACATACAATGCGTTATTCTGAATTTCATATTAAGGTAAATTATCAAAGATGGACTGATGCATGTGCGTAACATTTGTGGAACTAAAAAAATAACTCCACCCAAGAAAATTCCAGAATGTTAGAACAAAACATTTTCAAAACTTCAACTGCTGTTTATACATGTCTGCAAAAGATAATAAGTTTTTTCTGTGGTTAAGAAAAGTTTTACACTGAGTCCTTAAGATATTATGAACACAAATACACAAAAATATGCTGATGTTGGATCGAACATATATTATGCATTATATAATTACCACAAAAAAACCAGAGAAGATCTGATGATCAAGTATAGGCTCATAGTAACACAAATACAAAAGTAAATATAGTGGATAAGTAAATATGTGTTACAAACAAATATTACTACTAATAAATGAGATAATACAACAATTATAAAATGAATAAGGACAGAAACGGCTTACATCCTGTCCTTCACTATACCGTTACACTGACTTTTTATTTATATTTTCCAAAAATATGTTTGTAAATTAATATTTTGTCTGTACTATTCTGTGTATTTTTTTAAATTATTATATGTTTCTTCAGACAATGATCATACGTCAAACGTTTTTGTCCTTATTCATTTTATTATATGTGTTTTTAATCATCTATTTTTATTAGTAGCAGTTGTTGTTTGTACCACACATTTACTTGTTCATATTTACGTTATGCCATGAACACCAACTTTTCTTATGAGAACACTTCTAATGTGGTCAACTGAGCGTAAGCAAAAATGTGGAAGATCTCAACAACAAAAAAACATCAAAGAGAAGTGTAATTTTCAACAACAAATATATCGCTTTCAATTCTCGTCTGGTGTTTCTGAATTGATGTATGCCCCCTTATTTGTTTTTACAGACCGTATTACCATTAAGTGCTGGTTCAAACAAGAGACGGATTAAAGAAGTCTTCAGGGAAGAAAAATAGTAGGTAATATAAATTCAGTAGAACAGCTGGAAGGTTAATGTAAGGTAGTAGCTACTCACTTTTGGCTTTATGTGGTTTCTTGGAAGTAGGTTGCCATCGAATCTCAGACACATCGTTGCTGAGAGTAAAGAAACGGTGATACTGGCGACTGTTTGAACGGACTTTGATAAGCTCACTGCCATTCTGCATGTAGGTCAGACAATCTTGAGCTGTGAATTACAACATATAAAAGACTAGTTAGATTGAATATCAAATCAATATAAAAATATTAACCAAACTCTAAATATATATATTATATGTATGTGCTTTTTCGATGGATATACATGGATGTGCTTTTTCGATGGATATACATGGATGTTCTTTTATTTGATGGGTATACATGGATGTTCTTTTTTGATGGATATACATGGGTGTTCTTTTTTGATGGATATACATGAATGAGCTTTTTTGATGGATATACATTGATCCGCTTTTTTATGAATATACAGTGATGTGCTTTTTTGATGAATATACATGGATGTGCTTTTTTGATGGATATACATGGATGTGCTTTTTTGATGGATATAAATGGATGTGCTTTTTGATGAATATAAATGGATGTGCTTTTTTGATGGATATACATGGATTGCTTTTTTAATGGATATACATGGATGTTCATTTTTTATGGATATACGTGGAATTTTTTTTATGGATATACATGGATGGTTTTTTTTATGGATATACATGGATGTGCTTTTTTGCCAGAAAGGCTTTAGGGTATCAGAAGCTACCTGTTCACAGCTAACGACCATCATATCGAGACGGGTCATTTATGATTTTTCGCAGCATGTACTGTGAGTGATGAGGGTAGATAAATACGTGTGAAATTGGTCCAATATATTTTACAGAGAGCCTAAAATATAACAAATGGACGTTTCGATCAAACTATCATAATCAAGATAGGGACACACGAAAAGAAGAAAAGCAACAATATAGAAAAAACATGGAATTATGTAGTATTATATAACCTAACACAAACAGAAAGACGAGTATAGTAAATAAGAAAAAACACATAAGAGTAATGAAATTATGTGCCCATTTCTTCAGGGTCGTAAGGAGAAGGTTCTTCTTCCAAAGGAGAAGATTCTGGCTGAGGACTTTATTCTATACCTGTGAGGTATACTATATTACTCCTAAATGCAACAGAGTTCTGCACGGACCACAGTGTTTTGCACTCGCGATGAAGAAAAATGAGTAACAATTGGAGGGTGAGGGGGTGAGGGGAGAGAGAGAGAGAAAGGTGATTATCTAAAATTATTTGGACTAAATTAACAGAATATTAAAATATATAATAACATGCCGTGATGAAAAAGATTTTCAGGTTTCAGATTGGTCACAAAAAATAATTTGACAGGAAAGTGGGTCAATGGTTAACAAATGTTGAGAACCACTGTTATATATTACATGCTAATCTTCTGTCGCTTCTGTCAACAGGAGGGGTTTTTAGTGCTCTATTGTTTACTATAGTGCGTTTATCAATAGTTGAACACCGATATTGTCTGTGGTCTCCGTAATTACTGAGCGTATGGGCTTCATATTTTGCATGAGTGTATTATTTCATTACCATGTTAAAGATTTATGATTTATTAGTATCTACACTGAACGGATTTATCACAGCAGTCGCCACGAATGTCATTTTTAAGATAGCAATGATTTGATTTTATGTGGAAAAGAAATTGAACAGTAATTGTTGCTATAGGCGCATCGTTCATTTGTTGTTACGTGGATAAAAATGAATTTAAAATGAAATATTTTTCTTTCGTTGTATTGAGATTATATGCAACGAGATATAAAGTTAACAGTTAAACTTTTATGAAATTCTAGTATTATTTACATTCTCTTTAATTTAAAATAAACGTAAACATACATTGTATTTACCATAGTCATTATTATGATCGTCCTAATATAAACATTGTAAGTACTAGTGGTAGCATTATGGAATCCTAACCAAATAAAATTTTCTGAGTTCATGTAACAATGTAGAGAAATTCAAAAATGTCAAGACTTTAATATTATTAGTCCAGACCTTATGTTCGCTTCCTCTTCTCCTTACACCTTCTACTTTTCTCTGTAGGATTGTTTTAGAGAGAAATGTATTTCTGATCAAATGGTTAAATCACACAAAAATTACTACATTTAACGATTGTCAACATGGCTTTGTTATCAAACATGGGTATATAATATATATCTCACATGTCTTTACAATTATAGATGTGTCACTTTGGCTAGGTTGTTTTCATATTTGTTTAATATTATCTTGATATTATCTAAATCCTTCTCCATCTTGGTCATCTACTGTCGTTCTTTCTAAGTCTTCTTATTTTTCTATTCATAATCCGATGAAGCGTAAAGATCGATAATTGCAGTTAATTGAATGAAGCGTAACCTAACTTTCTGCCAATATTTTTCTTCCACTTTAAATATATGGTCTTCACATTTTATCAACATTTTTAAGTTTGCAGGTTTTATTTTTCTTTGCCACTGCTCTCTTAATTTTAGCCCAAACAAATTACAGTATGTTGGATTTAACTGTGAATGGTACAGTGGTAATCTTAGACATCTATGTCCATGCTCCTCTATAATTTAATAAAGGTAGAAAGTCTTTGCTCTGTGTGCATTCTTTACCAGCAACAGTAACTCCGGTTTCAATTGTATTTCAGTAAATCGAATATGTTCATTTTTAAGCCATATTTTTATCTCTTCCTTAGTAGCTGAGGATGTAAGGATCTTATTTTCACATTTAACAACATTTTAGTAGGAAGCGTTGTCCATAACCAGACAGGAGGGTCTATCTAATAATGGAAACATAGTCTTCTCTATCCACCTTCTAAATATGTGACCACTCATCTCAGCATGGTATTCTCGATTATTGATAGATTTGGAAATGTTAATGACACCACAATACAAACACATCGAATATGACATACACCTTTGGAATAAACTGGGGTTTAGCTACTATTTTAAGGTATAACTATGAAATCTCTCAATTAAATGCTTACTGAATTTCACACTCATAAAATTCCGTTTCAAGATTGATCGATTTGATGCACACGAAAAGCATTTCACAGCAATATAATTAAATCATTGAGAAAGTCTTCTTATGTTATCGTGCTTTGAATTGGCCAGTATATTTATATATTTCCTAACATCCAATAAAGAGTTGGAGAGAAAGATAAAAGACCAATAAACAATTAAGCACTTCCCTTCACTGACAGAAAATATGGTAATTTCTACCGTAAACCAGTCTACTTTTATGGCTATCAATGAATAAGTACTGTTATCTTTGAAAAAAAAACATACGTAGCTACTGCTACGATAAATCAATTCAGTCTACATAATCACTAATCATATATCTTTAACGTGGTTATGAAATAATACACTCATCCAAAATATGAAGCCTATACGCTCAGTAGTTACGGAGATAATAGACCATATCAGTTTTCAACTATTTATGAATGCACTAGGTTGCAACACGCTACTGTACCTAAATATTTCCTAGAAAAAAAAACTACAGTAAACAAAATTTGTTGATCGTTACCTTCTGATTTTGTTGAAGTGATTCCGGCATGTTACACAACCAAATACTCTGTCTAAAACTATCTTGTAGGAAACAGATAGTGTTGAAACAGTGGATGACAGAGATGATCATGAATTGATAACGTCAATAAATGGACAAGTTTTTTAATTTTACACAATCGTCCGCATTGTAGCAACCTACAAAACATAAATACTGTCTATAAAACTAATGAACGGTCCGAAACTACAATAGTCTACGGTGGCAACGGACCTTGTACCTTTACCTTCCATGACGCTCTCTATTTTTCAGCAGGGCTAAAATCGATTTATTAATCAAAACACGAGAAAAGGTACTGTTAAGTCGAGTACAGCGTCAATACGGTCCTGTGGACTCTGTGGGTTCTATATGCTAGTTGCTTTTCCCGTGATTTTCATTGTCCACTTTATGTATATTTTGTGTCAGTAGCTAATAAAAATCACAGAAAAAGTCAAAAAGCGTCATCCTAGAAGGGTGATTCCGCACGAGTCCATAGGATTGTATTGACATTGGACTCGGTTATTGCCTTAGTTGTTTTTCTTTCCACAAATACCGCATCATACCACATTTTATTCATTTATCATTCTTCTTTGACTTTTATCTGCCACGACGAACTACTTGATGTCTTCCCAAAACTCGTTTCAAGAAATATTATCAAAACCGCCAGGGCACTTCCTGACTACTATACCAACATTATCAGCCAGTGACAACCTAAAAAAGCCCCCATGACCACTTCATCATTAGAAAATTTCTAGATACTTCAGCGGTGCCTCGAGCAATCGATCAGCTTTAGCGAGGATGCTAGACAGTACAAATGGTTCATTTACATTGTAATGACTCCAAAATAGCAGTCTTTTTTTAGTATGTTTCTTCTTTTTCTTCTTTCCTTCACTTGAAATATGTCTATATCCGTAATTCTGTCTCCTGAATAAAACTCACTATCTTTTGTAGTACACACAGTGTCCCGAAGAGCTTAGCTTTGAAAGCTCTAAGCTGTTAGTATGTAACACGAATGTGTTACGTGAAAACGTATGAGTATAGGGCCTATGATGAAATATGAGTATATGATATTACAAGCCTGGTATTGAACCTGATCACAGAGGATACTGATTTACCTTTCTGAGTTATTCAACTTTTAACCTCTTGTCAAAGATCTTACTTTAACGTATATACTAGATGACCCAAAAAAAATACTATTATACGTCATTGATCTTGGCTGATCCACTGATCCGAGTTTTTCATTGGTCAATGTTTTGTGTCATATGCCATTGAAATGCAAGGATCATTCCTGGTAACCTAATATGTGTGACTAGTTGTACGGTCCTAATAATCTGGATAAAGCTGCGCTATATATAATGTTACTGCAGCTAACCTAGAGAAAGTAAGACTTTGTCGCTCGTATCTCATGTGACAGACTGCGACACTACTTTCGACTTCAGGTTTATGCCTCTCCTGACGCGATTTCTTGTCAGTGTATTTTCATGACTTTTTTTTTAACATTCGTTCTCAAAATCCTACTGGGTCTTTTTCAGGAAGATGTAACTCAGACAACGGGGATGCATTGTATCACAGTTGTGTTTTTGTCAGTGGTTCGACAATCGAACTTCGGCAGTGGTATGTTGTATATTTTTAGTGTTTTAATAATTCACATTGAAGGATGGACTTCCACAGACATGTAGATAGAATGTGCGTTGAAACCTGTTTATAAGCGTTATTCGTACAGCACGTTAACCTCTTTCGTCACTAATCCTAATTTTAACCACATACATTGATGCTTGACCTTTACCTGCCATTGTCTGAGTAGCTATCGATGTGACTATAGACGCCGAGCGGTTTCCTTTTATTTCCCAAAGTTGTTTGGCTCACTGGAACTATAAAGTGCAGTGTCTAGAGAAGTCTTGTGACAAGTTAGCAATATCAGTGAGTATTAGAGTTGAAAGGATAGGTGTTGTTCTAGTATACATCTCCGGCAGGCTTCACAACCACCGCTAATATGTTGATCATTGCTTCGCTAGCCAAACAACCCGGTTGTGAACCTTCTATTACACCATTTAAATATTATTCATTATAAAAATATGTTTACTGAATATTTTTCAAGTGTATTGTGACACCCATCATCGTGGCAATGCTGTTAAGCTGTTCGTCTAGTACTAGAGAGATTGAGGGTTCGAATCAAGGTTCGTGACCTCTTTTTAATAAGGATGCTTTACTTGGAAATAATTGGGGATTATCATTTAAAGCTACAGAGTTATGTGCTATGAGAGGCACCCTAGACAGGCGGCGTGTAGCTTCGTAGATGAGGAAGGAGTTCGGATACATATATGGTTTTAATTCATGTACACTGATGTCAATCAACTACGTTCTCAACCTTTTCAGACAGCAAGCACCGCCCACGTGCAATCGTTAGTGCTCGCAAGCACTTTTTAATTTGCATGACGCTAACATATGTCCTTACAAGGTCCCGCTGAGGTGCACGCTAGTATCGGGTCGAGAACGCCTGATGTAATTAAACGTCAGGAAACCTATATTATTCTTTGTAATCGCGTTGTTATTTTTTCAACAGCAAGGAGCAGCAACATGTCGATCGCCGAGAATAGATTTAGTAGATCGCAATAACTATGTTATTGCGGTTCTGTAGCGGAGTGGTACAGAACCCGTCTGTGACGGCCAAGGTGCCGAGTTCGATCCCCGTCACAGACAAATGTGCATCCGGACCGTTTAGAAAGCTCTGGCAAACTACTGATCGTATTTATATTGCATATAAAATCACTACAGCCAAAAAAGTATTGGGTTGATAGCCACGTCCTGAATAGGATATGCTACCAATAACTATTTAAAAAGATATTTCTTTTTAATGTAATCATTAACCTTATCCACAACCACAAAAGATCTACGAAAAGGGCTTAAGACCCTTTTTTTTAGGTAAACCTTACGGAAGACGAAAAAAACGGCCCTGTATATTGCATTAAATCTAGCTATCTATAAACCGCAACCTGTCAGTATCGTAGGCGTACCATATTGGTATGAACAAAAATATGTATAAATGTTACCACAATAAGTCGATAAAACATCCTAACAACGAGACATAGTGACAGCTTTTATCCCTTGATGTACTGCATTGGATGCATAACAGACAAGTCCTTTAGCGGTTCTTTCTCAACGCTGCAGACGAGTGAGGGAAAAAAAAGCTCTGTTCAGTCATTAATGCTGTCTGTCCATGCTTTTATTTGTTCTGTTTCTTCAGCCTTCAACTTTTCCCTGCGGTATTGTTTTTGACAAGGAATCATGTCGGCAAACATGTCCAAACAATGCAAGTTTTCGTCGTTTCCTACTAAAAGCAATGGTTCTTACGAACATTTAAGCATCTCTATTTTATTTCTTACGTCCACAACTTCTGTGTCTGATTATCTATTGCAATATTTCATTGGGCGAAAGATTCGGCTGGTGGAGCTCATATCCCCTCCAATCTTTACAACGTGATTACATTGATGTACTTCAGATCCGTAAAAAAGTAGCATAAAATAATCATCAAAAAGACACTGGAAAATAATTGAATGACTTTGTTTTATGGTAACCCCCCCCCTCCCCCCCCTCCTCTTTGAGGAGAACATATCCACGGCCATGATGCCCTTTCTCTTACGATCCTTCATTACACTGTAGCTAGTGATGTTGATACTACATATCGTTTGTTACACAGTTCATCTTGTAGGTCACCAACGTTAACATCTTGCGATTCACTATATAAAGGCTTGTAATAGAGACTTTCAGAATTTCATTCACTTGGTGTTACCGTATTATCCGTTCTCGGGAACAAAAAAAGGTCAATATATCATCCAAAACGCATTTACTTGATTGACTATCGCATTATATTGACAGTTGCCTCAAATCTCGGGGGGAAAAACGCAGCGCCTAATTGCGCCTATGACTTTATGGTTGTATTAAATTATTAAATATAAACTCATAGATAATATGGCGTTTAGACACATTTCTCTCCCCCCCCCCTTCCACCGGAAAACAGAACATTCCTTTATGTCTTTTAGTACTTGAAATTTTAGTCAAAATGTGAGTGAACCTTCTTTATTCTCTCTTTCTTTATTTTTCTCTATGTGTCTTTTACTGCCTTTTTGTCTTTCATATGGGAATGATTGTCGCATTTCTCCAGTCTTCTGGAGTTTCATCTTTCTTCGATTATTACAATGAAAAGTCTGTGTAGCCATTTTTCCCGCTCTCCGCTGCTTCTTTGATAAGTTATGTTTGTATGTTATCTGAGCCTGCTGCTTTGTCTTATGGACGAATGAATTTCAGCACTGTAAATATATATATTACCGATGTCAGGAGTACAAATATATGGACATTGTGGTTATTTCACAGAAGGTGGACTATCTTACAAATTTAAACTTAAAAGTAGATCATCAATGGTTCTATGTTGCAACCTCTGGTATACAGTATTTGGGTTTGGGTTGATGGGTTATCTCCTAATAAAACTAATATCATAAGCTAGAAGTATATTCAAATTTAATTTCATATCAAGTGGGGTTTTTTCAGAATATTACCTTCATCGTGGATACTCTTAACGTCTATATGTCCCTGTAGGACTGCATTGGTCAGAGTCATACTCATACATTCTTCGATGTCGCAGGTCCACCGTCTTTTTGTTCTTCCTTTTCTTTTCTCCCCTGACACTCTGCACTCCAAAAACAGCCTTTCTGTCATCATGTCCTTTTGTCTGTCGAGAATACTGTAGCTTTTGTATTTAAAAGCCACCCTTCATTTAGCTTCAAATTAAATATTATATTTCAGAAAACTATCTGAAGTGAAATTAAATGACGACTCGAGCAGAATTGAATGCAGTCTTAAATATGGCCTTGATATTCATCCTTCACATGAATATCCATGTCTCAAAGTCATGGATTATTGATTCACTTGTTTTATGGACGTGGACTTCGTCAAGAGAGTAGATAATGAGTTAGTAATTGAGGGGGTTCAGCCTTTCCTTAGTAAATAAGAAAATCGTACTAGAAATCAAGCCAAAAAGCATGCAATCCCCTCCATCCTTCCCCTTTTAATGGTTTTTCCATAGAAACGGGGAGTATAAAAACCTCACCAATAATAAGAAATTACCCACGACTAGCTCTTTACTTTTAAGTAACGACACCACCCCCTCTTTCCCCGCTTATTTTTAAAGCCACAGATGAATCGACTATCCTGGATGAAGCACTTGCTATGTAGTAGATATATTGGGGGGGGGGGGTGGCATTATAAAGCTAGAAAGCTACTAAGTCTGTAATGATAGAAAACAAACGCATTAACCTTTTTTCTATTTTGACTTTAAAAATTATTTGAAACACGCGAGGTCGATATTCTGGAATCATTAAATAACAGGGGAAAAATTGAGCATGCAAAAGAAAATGACTAATACGTAATAAGAAACAGAACGGTCAAATGATTTAGAATAACCTCATATAACGATGATGTATTTCTCTCTCGCATGAGCACGTCAGAATCGAGTCGAATAACTGAATACAGGGATGACGACAGATTTTTCCCCCGCAAACTTTTACTCACGTGAGAATAGACTTCTAACGAAATCTTCGTGAGGTTTCACTTCCTGCTGTTTAGTCTTACATTTCAAACATAAGTGGCAACATTTATATATTTCTAGCTATGCATCTTTCTATCCATCAATTTATGCATCAGATATATATATATATATATGAGCATATATATATATATATATGAATATATGAGCATATATGAATATATGAGCATATATATATATATATATATATAACCGATGTATCCTTATATCGGCTTATATCGGTCAATTCGTCATTATAAAAATTCCAAATAGAAATCAATGAAAAGTTACAAATGAAATGCCCAGCTTCTAACTGAAAAGTTACGTTAAGCACTTGGTTTTCTAATTGAAAAGTTACTGTTGACAGTCTAGGATTCCAATTGCAAAGTTAAAGTAAAAAGTCTAGCTTTCTATTTGGAAAGTTACAGTAAAAAGTTCAGATTATAATTGAAAAGTTACGGTCATCTGTCCAGCTTTCTAATTGGAAAGACACAATTTTACAGTTAGAATGTTTCGATCAACATTCAAGTTTTATAACTGATAAATTATGCTAAATTATCAAGTTTTTTAATTGATAAACTACTGTTAACAATTCTTGTTTTTTAACTTCTTCTTCTGCGTTCCTTCTCAAACTCATGCAGATTAGCATGATGTAGTCCGGAGATCGGAATGCTTTGTGTCATGGTTTACAGCATTGCTGCGATGTCTGCACCTTTCGGCCTGACACAGCCGATTTCAGCATGGCTTTGGGTAACTGACCCTATATGTGATGGGACAGCCAACTCTATCCCATAACCTCCTTAGTCGCCTTTTACGACATGCGCGGAAGGTAAACAGTGTTGCTATTCTTTGCTCCCCTTTCGGGCCCCGGCAACACACGGACGGTTTTTTTAACTGATAAGTTAAGATTAACAGTTTAGTTTTCTAGTTGATCAGTTAGGGTAGTCGAGCTTTCTAATTGGAAACTTACGTTAAAAAGAAACTAGTTTTCTAATTAATAAGTTACGGTTAACACTAGTTTCCTAATTGATACGTTACAGATAACCATTCAATTGCTAATATAAACAAAAATAGGTTAGACATAAGGATTGTGTGTCGATATAACGGTGCTACACTTACGAGTAATAGTTGGTAAAATACGGCTCGCAAATCAAATCCTACTAGTCAAAACATTTTACTTGCCAAGCATATTTAATATTACTATACTTACTACACCTGTTTTGTCATATAAAGAAACACAACTGTTTAGAAAGGCAAATAATGGAGGGAAGAGTACCTGGGAAAGGAGAAGGGCAGACCAAGAAGACGATGGACTGACGACATTAAAGATAATATGAATACATCGCTAGAAAATGCAAGCCACATCGCCCAAGACAGAGAGATGTTCAGAGAGTTCATTGGGAAGACATCGTTCTGGAAGGAATACGTCACATGACATACTCACTAAGAAAATATCAAATCATGAGCTATCTGAGTCAAACTGTAAAATACGATGAGAAAATGTTATGACTATGAAATTATTATGTCAAACGTTTGATGTTACTTGCTCAAAAATAGCGTTACCTGCAGCTAAAGCATAGAGAGACTTCAAATTTCAAAAGCTTTATAATGTAGAGAAACATTTTAGCAGTTGGTGACATTTACATGTTCTTTGGAACTGCACAACAGAAATTTGGTTGTTCCCGTCCGACGACAGAAGTGGTGACTCGTCACACCTATCAAAGTGTTTCAGGTATCTCTACTCAACTGAAACTCTTCTTCTCTTTGTGTATTTTCTCAAACTCCTGCAGATTAGCAAGATGTGATCCAGAAAACTGAATGTGATTTTCTATAGCCTACAGCTTGGTTGCGATATCTGCGTATTTCGGCCTGACACAACTTCAGTAAGGTTTGAGATCACTTTACCTTATATAGAATCTAATTAGATAGTTAATCGACGGATCATCATTACTGCAAACTGGACACGTTCATAGTTGCTCCGATCTTTCCGACACTTCTGCCGACAGTACCGGTCCTCTGCTAAAGTCTACTGGTCCATCATTCTTCTGTGCCCTCCAAAAAATTTATTTCTAACAACACCGCATTTCAAACCCTGTTCTTTAAACCTGGCCAACGAAAACGAATCATCATTGACACTTGTCTCGCTCTCACGTGCTATATGCGAGTACAAAACGTCAGCTCGATCCATTGTCCCATCGCCTTGTGCCACAATCGCGCATGACGCCAGCTGATCTGTTTTTTCATTATCTCGAACACCCACATGTCCACGCACGAAAATAAATGTGGCTACTTTCAAACTAGTCTTTCTCACGGTTTCAATTCACTGTTCGCGAACAAGATATGTACATGTCTAATCCCTCATGTACTTCCTAATCATACGTATAGAATCACTCAAGATGTAGACCCGTGTTACCGTGTTGCTGTGTGATATCAGGGCGCATATATATGCTGAGGACTTGTTTTCTAGCTATACCCGTGAGATTTGGTACAAGTCAGCAAATACAGCAATGTTTATTGATAGCTATCCTTAACTGTGATGAAGTGGTAGGATCTTTCTAATATATCTAGATATCCGCGGTTTGACCCCTTAACCTGCCTGCGAAATATTGAAACCTTGATTTTCTGAGTGTTGAAAAAAGTAGATAGCGTAGCCGGAGCCACTAGTGCAAAAGGATCTGCCAGAGACAATTCCAGTGGAAAGCTACTTCGATTCTTATCAGATTTCGAGAGCTAGAATTACAGCGAGTACAAGAATATCCCATTTTAGCTGTCAATCAATCTTATTACTGTTCTATAGTTATATTGGCTTTCTGAGCATTTTTACATGCACAGATCTAGATAAGGTGATTTCTAGTGTCTCCTACTTCATTTGTAGTTCGTGGCCTTCCATTATGCCCACTAATCTTGTCTTTACGTTATGTATAGTGAGGTTTTAGTTGCAGCTACTGTCATTGTCTTAACAGGAAAAAATAGGGGTTCTGTATGTTCTTTTAACGTCTAATAAAATACGACGCCAATTTGGGGAATGAGATCAAGATAAAACTGAGATGGTAATGACTGCCGTGGTAAGACTGAATACGATTTGTAAAAGTAAAATCAACAATATACTGCAGTAAATGTCGTGTCCTTAAATTACAACATCAATTTACGGCAACATACCTTTTTTTAAACAGCAATTTAAATGTTTAAAATTAAAGGGAAAAAATATGTATTTTCTTCGTATTTTTACAACTTACACTTGTATGGGGGAGAGTGATTAAAATGTGTTACATAAACATGGTAACATGTCTCTGAATTGGTGACAGTGTTGAAAGAAAAAGGGGGAGAGGTAAAATAATTGGCGAAAACTTGTTGACGTGATTTATGGATATCCCATTTTTACATCACGTATGTATAACATCAAACAGATTAGTTCGTGGAAAAATTAACAAACGTGTAGGCTCTCAAGAACCACATGTGACGGTAGTACAACGGCGTAAGATGATATGAAATAAGATATTTTTCACTTTCTAAGACTAGTCTTCATAAACATGTTGAGGGTGGAAGGAAGTGAAGCAACGAAAGAAATCTGAATTGACAACATCACGGAATGATGCAAGTACACTGTATATTTTTCTACATTTATTATATTGGATTAGGTCATAGGAGTTTCAAGGGCATTTTGTGCTGATGTCTTCAATGTGGCATCCCTAAGATCAAGAAGGCTAATGGCTCCTTTATTATTATTGTTGTGTAATTTTTAATAATATTTAACATATTGTGTTCGCTCTCAAACAATTGTTATTTAGCAGAATGCAATCTTGACAACAAAATGCACTGCGTTGTGTTTACAAGCCAAACACATCTGACTTCAGCATGGCTTCAGGGTCACCGTACTTAGAATGAAGGAAGACTGAATTCCACGACAAGCCTTCATGTGGACACCAGACGGGAAAGAAAACAGGGAAGACCAAAAACAACGCTCAGAAGAACATATATGAATGAATTACAATCAACAGGCATAAATGCACAAGCACAAGACCTGCAATCCCTAACAACTGACCGACAGGCATGGAGAACTATGACATCCGCCCTATGTGCCAAACTTGGCAAAAGAGGAACTGACTGACTGATTTATTACCATTACTATTACTATTACTATATTATTAATATTATTATTATTATTATTATAAGGTCGGTAAACTATGATTTCTAGTTTGATATCAGGCTACATGTTGTAGTCTGTGTATGTTATTTAAAACCTCATGTATATTGTCTTTCATGATTGCGTAGATATTAGCCTCCCTATCATCCAATCTAAATTGGTAAATTCAACTCAAACTGAGGCCTAGCGTTAACCAGTTTCGACGAACCTGAACTGATCAATACCTCAACTACACTTCCTTGTCGGGGGCCCTAGAAACGAGAATCAGCACAGCGGTTTTTTTATGTGAGTTCTGATCGAAGAGAGAAGGTAAACTCAGTCAACAAAAATGCAGCTCTGTGAACTCGTGTGTCCAACCCGAAGCAACAGATATCACTATCTCACTGTAAAATTGCAACACAGCGAAAGCATTTTATCACGAACAATGACGACAAAATGAATATGTATAATATATTTATATATATATATATATACACACGAGAGATGGTCAAAAAGTAATGCCTCCTAATTTTTATCTATGTAAATACTGTATCGGTGTGCACTTAGATTTTTCGGGAATCCCCAAAGACTCTTCTGCACTGTATAGCATAACAAACCTGTTTCATTAACAGATTGCAACAAAGTGACTGTTTAAAAATGGCTGCCAACGAAGTGCTGTTAAAACAACGTCACATGTCTCAATGTTGAAGACGAGACCCCAAATCGCATCCACAGACGTTTGAAGAAAGTTTATGGAGATTCACCACTGGATGTTTGCACTGTCCGACGATGGGTACATCGTTGTGACTAAACTGAAGTAGGGCAACCCTCAAAGGATGATGCGAAGCGGACTAGTGGTCTGTCTATCGCAACGACACCACACACCATTCATCGAGTTGATTCATTTGTGATGATCGACGGGTAGCACTGTATGAACTACATTCCTTGTTATCCATTAGTAAAGGTAGTGTCCAGAACATTGTTAAAGATCTGGGTTATTCAAAAGTGTGTGCACGTTGGGTGCCTAGAATGTTGACATACAGATCTGAAAGAAACACGGAAAACCAAGACCATTAATCTTCTACACCGTTACTTCCATCAGTTTGGGCCACCAAAATAACATCTACGCGAACATCACTTTAAGGACACCAACAACCTTAAACGCACCATATGCAATTGTTTTAGAGTCAAAGACAATGTTTACGGTGCGGGGATACATGCCCTCGTGCAAAGATGGACAAAAAATCCATTAAATAATGGAGACTACAAAGAAAAATAATTTTGTGTAAGTACAGACTTCAGATTACATTTTAATGTGAGTTCTTTCTATATTCGTGCCTATTAAAATTGAATTATAAATTAGGAATTATTACGTTTTGACTATCCCTCGTGTTTATATATATATATATATATATATATATATATATATATATATATATATATATATATATATATATATATATATATATATATACATATATATATATATTCAACATTGTATCAATATTTTGCTGAATGTGAATGTGTTAAGCCATTGGCGCAAATAAAACGGCGACACAAGCATTTTCATTCTCTGAACTACATCCTGTTGATCCTGCTAGAAATCTAGTACGACTATTGTCCTGCTACAAGAGAGATCCAGTGTGAGTTTGAGAATGAACGCACACGGCCAGTCAAAACAGAGAAGTCCACATCATTGACAATGTCCAATAAACCCACAGCTATCAACTGTCAGTTCATAGAAACTTGGTATTGCCTCGAAAGCATAATCTGCATAATGTTATAAATATTAACTATTGGTTTGTGAACTGAACTTTTTTAGTTACCATTAGGGCAGATTCAGAGAAATTTGCATCTACGAGACGACCAAGGGTATCATTGTTGATAGTTTCTTTACTTTAGTGATGGGCAATCTTTTAGATCAGCTGGTTGGATTTGCTGTTTTTCTTGTGGTATGGAGCCCAAAAAATTGTTTAAGTCTATTTGGATCTCGAAATATAGTTTTATATGCTCATGGCGAACCCATATAGTGATTTTAGATTAGCCTTTTGGGTCAGAAAAAGTAGCTTGACATGTTGGATTTGGATCGATAAATGCGTTATCTGTCACAATATCGAGATAGAAATGACAATGGTTGCTGAACCAGCGATCCACAGGCCCATGCCATTTGACCCATCATGGCGATCCATAAGTAACTTCAAACGCCCCCCCCCCCCGCCCCCCTCTAATATTCAGTCTCAAGTGCCAAAATTACATATTCCCTGGATGCATGTGTATCAGCTGTATTGTTACCCAGGAAACTACCGGTGTTTTGCTAGGACCAGAAAAGATGGTAAAAACATAATAACATTGTAACTTGACATGTATGTCGTAAGATTTACAATAAGAAAGTTATAATAGACTGATATAAATGGAGATATCACATTACTTATGGTGATGTTTACATTAAAATAAAAGAAAACGATTAACTGATATCAGGCATGTACTTAGAATGAACGAAAAACAGACTACCATTGCAAGCATTAAAATGGGCACCAAATGGAAAACATATAAGGAGGAAGACCAAGAGAGACTCTTCGCAGAACAACTATCACTGAGGGTATGACTAATGAGTATCAACAACATGCAAGAGTTACACACATTAGCATGACATAGCTCGAACTGGAGAGCTCTGGTTTACTATGTACTGCATTTAAGACTGAAGGAACATATGTCGAATGTTTACATACACATATAATAATAACGTGTATTCGTTTACACACATAATTCTGTTTTTATTACCTCATATTTGTGCAATGTATTAGGATGATGAATTACTTTTTAAGACTACTTCAATCTATAACAAATTTATCCGTTTATAACAAATTCACGTATTTAACAATTCCTTTCAAATTATCAATTAAGTTATTCTGTGTTGTAAATACTGTATACAACGAATTTCTGTGATTGCATACATTTTTCAAAAGCAACACTCCTTATATAATTCTATTTTTCCTACACATTTCTTCGGTCTGAAACAAGTTATTTCAGTTATAATGGGGTTTACTTGTATAAAACTGACCACCGTAGGTTGTATTCTTCGTAATTGTCTGTGTTAGCAAATAACACTTGCTAAATAATTTTGCCAACTCACAAATCGCCAACTTGCCATTTGAACTTTAGATGAATAAGGTTATCGTAGTTAATGTTTTTATATACTGTCACATCAGCATGGGATGGAGATAATGGGCGTTACAGCAGCACTTAATTGGTTGATAGCTGATACATCAACACACTCGGTAACATTCACAGACTCTCAAAGCATGCTGCGCAAGATAGAAAAGTTTATGATGAGAAGAGAATGATGGTACTTATTGAACAACTCAATTGTCCAGAGCATTACATGGATATACTGCCCCGGTCATGCTCGGGTCAGAAGAAACGAGAGAACCGACTTATTCACAGGCAATGCGGCGATAGACGGCACATTGCTGAGAAGAGATTAAAAAAGACTTACGGCAGTAATAAATTCATTTCAAGATGACGATGTCAATATGGCTGAGAACGTATACATACAGATAATATTAGAAATGGGAGTATCTAGAGGTGAGGGGAAAAAATTATTTTTTTGGAAAGTCCCGAATATCACACAATCAACACCTAACCGAGACTCTGAGTCTACATAGACTGGGATGGCTGCTGGAACGGAGGACGGAGCACTTATGTGAATGCCCCGCGTGCTGTGAAGCCAGTTTCGAATCAAGAATCAAGAAGACTCATGTTTTATAAGAGAACTGCATTTATGCTCGCATTTTACAGAAACCTGAGTCAATCTTTGTGTCTTAGACATTTTTAAAGACATTAATTGATAGCGAGAGAGCGAGAGAGAGCGGTGACTTCCTAAGATTCACTTGAAATCTAAATAATTTCATTTGTTTATTGATTAGTGGATTCAATCCTCTTTTAGCTTAGGCAGACTATTTCAACGTGAGATCGAAGTCACTTGCGGTTTTAACAACGCGTGTATCTTGCGTGTGACCTTGTGGTTTAGGACTAGTTATAGATAAATAAAACGTTTATCCTGAAGAGTCAGAAGAGTATCCTGATTTAGCGATGCATAAATAAAATTTCTCCAACAATTTTAATAGATATCGTTCTGCCAATTGCATAATCCAATAAACAAGTTAATCTACAGGTGTACCTGTGTAAATTCCTGGAAATACCATACAGTCTGTGGCAGACATGCATTATTTAATTAGCAAATGTTAAACATGGAATGTGTATCCGTGGTTAGCTAGTTCAGGAATTACTGTGGCTATGATTTCTTATTTGCACGACAGCGTGAACAACGATATTAGATAGTTTGAAATCGTGATAGAGCAAAAAGTCGACAATGATCATGATGTAAAAGGTGCTAGGGATTTGTGGGATGCATGATCGCATACGTCAGCAGACATGGCAAGGTGATGATAGTGGTGATGTTCGTGATGATCGTTATGATGATGATGATGATGATGGTGACAACGGTAGTGGTGTTCCTGGTGATAATGGTGGCGATGATGATAATTATGCTGGTGATGATTATGGTGTTGACCGTGATTATCATGATGGTAATGATTTTGTTTTCATTCATGCATGAGAAACAATGAAAATACCTAGTACGACACAAATTTACGTTTTTACCATATTAATACTTCATTGATTATTAATATAATATTTATGTAAACTACTACACAAGACGATAATTGCACATGAGGCGCTTAAAGTAGGGACTTCATTCAGACTGAAAAAAATGATCCCATAATTTTCTTTCTACAAGGTCACAAAAGTTGGGTTGAGAAATGAACCAATGACTGCTACCTCTGGAAAAATCTTCTACAACATGAGAACTAAAAATGTACCTTACGACTACTACCATAACAACCAAATTGTTTTGCAGAAATTTAACACCATAATAATTATAAGTGGTGGTAAAGATTAAGACAAGCTGGTTGATTTTAGACAGGAATTCATGTTGTCCTCGCTACTGGTCCCCATTTATTGTCAATATTTGATCATTCATTGGAGTATCATAATCCTGCATTTCTGATAAAATTATTCTCGTTCTCGTTAACACTATGTAATACGAAAATTGTAACTGTTAATAACATGGTTTTCCGCATAGATGCGATAGCTACGACTTCAGACCTAACAAATTCAACTCCACAATAGATTTAGGGTCAAAGAGGCTCTTTCTACGGCGGGACAGCCAACCCGAACCCTAAATCTTCTTAGTCGTCTATCACAACAGACATGAAAGGTCACAATATTCTTACTCTCTGGTTCTCTGAAGAAATAGAAGACGTAACAGAAGATCTTACTTGGCTGGCGACGCAACCACCAACAGACTCAGTGATTCTATCTGACTCTAAAAATATTCTGCACAAGTTATAAAAAGTATGATAGAACTGAATGGGTCACTCTTCTCAACAACGCGCAGAGCATTACATGGATCTACTGCCCACGTCATGCTGGGGTAGGGAAAACGAAAGAACCGATGTGTTGGCTGGTAAAGCCTTGGTGAACGGCACCGCGATAAGACGAGACAGGATTGAATTGATTAGAGGAGTCATGGATACCTACGAGAAGACGAGAAGGTCGAACGAGACAATGTAGATATTCAGAGAATGGTAGAAATGCAAGGGACTAGATGCGATAGGAGAAAGTGCTCCCTCTCCGGTAAGATCAGAAGAACGCGTAATCAGCAACTGACTAGGACACTTAGTTTATACACTTTTAGATGGCTGATGAACGGCAAGCAGAGCATATATGATATGAATGCCCCTAGTGCTGTGATGCTTCTTCTTTTTCAGCGTTCATTCTCAAACTCCCGCTGGATCTCTCTTGTAGCAGGACCATGGTCCTATTAGATTTCCAGCAGGATGTAGTCCAGAGAATGGAAATGCGTTGTGTCGCCATTTTATTTGCGCCAATGGCCCGACACATCCGTCTTATGCGGGATATGATACTTGTTCCTAATCACGAATCAAAAATAATTTTTCAAAAGAATAGGTTTTTAAAAAAAATAATGTAGTTTTCTTACTTTTTCTGAAAATGTTTAGGTAAAGGGTTAATTATTTTTACATACTTTAGCAAGGAGGGAAAGAAGCTGAATTCTTGGCAGTCGTTGGCAATAGGGGTGGGTCGAAAATTGTAGACGTAATTTATGGACAGCCTCCAATGTCCAAGTTGAAAACCACTGATTTATATGACCTTTTTTGAATTCGGTGAGACTATAAGCAAATCTTACAAACGTAGAGTAATTACATTTAGCGGACATTCACCTTTCTATCCCTTCATAATTGTCGGTCAGTAAACAACAATAACACAAGTTCTTGATCGTTGTCACCGCTGTAGCGCCCTGGTGTTTGCACAATATAATCCGTTCAGTTTCAATCGCCTGTTTCATCTCACGAAAAAATGCAACTTCTTTTGTTCGTCTGCAGTATTCTTATATCTGAAGTTTTGTCACTTCTACATTTGAGTCACTTTTGAAAACAAACGTACGGACCGAAGATATATGTGCGTAGTACCCAAAATCTGTGCGGCTCTGTGGCTGTGTGGTAAGGGAGCAAAGAGCTATCATCATTATAGTTCGCCATTCAAGATGACGTGTTGCAAGTCTTCCGTGTTAGTAACATGTCCTGCGACCCGATGTTCACTAATTTGCGGCAACATCGTATATGAAACATGTGGAACATCTTTTCGTGAATTGAGTAGGGTCTCCGTGTTTCTGATCCATACAATAATATCCTGGACACGAAGAACTGATAGATTATTCAAAGTTAAATAATACAATAATAGATGGATCATATAAGAACATTGTTTTTCAACTATAGTTGAGTTTTTAAACACGACTTATACATTCCAAAGCGTTGCCACTACAATATGGACTACACTACAATATATACCAAACTATCGTGGTATGGTCTTCGCTGTGAACTGTGAATACGTTCGAAGAGTGAGCTGAGTTTGTGAGGTTATTCCAATAATTTCTGCATCACTGGAGCCGGCTATAACGTTAAATGAAGTATTTTAAACGTTGGCATGCTCGCCACTGTATCGGCTTGCCCATTGCCCTTAACTTTCGCATGTCCTAATACGGATATGAATTACATTTCTAGCATTAAACTAGGACGGAATCTAGTATGATAGGACGGAAGTATGCCTCGATATTTTATAGTATGTTTGTGTTGATTGCATGGGATTATGAGCAATGAAACGTTTGTTTCCTATATGCGACTTGCCCGGTAACAATAGGAATGTTCAGAGCTTGTTTTCATACCCAAGGGCATGCAATGCTTTGAGAAGCCTCTTACCCAGAGGTCTATATGTGTACACAATAGGCATGTTCCAATATTTTATATGCAGACATTTAATTAAATTATGTGCAACCATTTTTTGGCATCAATATTGATCACTTATGACCACACACCCATACAACTACGTGATATCAATGCGATCAATATTATGCGTGCTATCTAGGAGTGGTATTTTAGATGTACAGTGTCATGCCATATAGTTGTGTGTTTATGAATACCAAATGCACAAGAAAATAAACACAATAAATAAATAATGTACCCGTGCATTCGGGCTACATTAGAATCCCGCCATACGAAAGTAAGAAATGTTTAGTCAAACTGCGCATATATCGCAGCCAAGCTGTACGCAATATCACAAAGCATCCAGTTCTCTGAATTAGTTACACGTATTTCCTTTTGAGTCAAAGATGGCTCATGACACAATAGTCATTTTGTTCCATGTTCATCGCCTCATTGCAAGTTCATGTAGTTCTTGTGTATTGCTTATCCCAAAAGTGAGCTTTCCTTGATTGTTCTTTCGTCCTATTTTATAGAACAAATACAAGTGCTCCCCCATGTCGGTTTTTTTTTCTCCGAATTACATCTTGCTATAATGTGTAGTAGTATGAAAACTAACACAGAACGCGAGTATCATGACCACTGTATTCTGTACATTGCAGTTCGGACCCACCTCCTGACAGAAGTTATTCAGTCTATCAATTTGTGTACCTTCGAAGTGCACACATACATAATGTAATATTATCTGCATAATGTGGAAAACTATGTCCATAATATATATATATATATATATATATATATATATAAATATATATATATATATATATATATACACACATAACACCCAGGAGTGTGTGGTTGTATCTCACTGTGCAGAGATGACTAAAAGGTCCAATTCAGTTACATAATTCTTGTCACATTTGGAACATATAAGCCCAGTTTGACACCTTGTGTGTTTGTTTGTCTCTCCTTTCAAGACATGTTCCTGATTTTGAAATGAGACGAATTTCAGCGATGCCATCTCCTTTGTTATTAAATAGATCTTGAATAATTTTTGGTGCGTGCCTAACGGCGTCCAACTTTATACTGCGCCAGATTGGGCGATTCTGAGCCTCGATTTCCCAGGAGTTGACATCAACGTTGAAGTTCTTGACAAAATATGTTCATAGAATTCCTTTCATAGAAGCATTCCTGTCGTACGACTGTCTTCAATCCAAGACCAGGTAGATTACTCAACACAACATGCAATACATAGACTGGGAACTGCAATAATATTTTAATGACGCAGTTTTTTACAACAGTGAACACCAGTCCGTTGTGGTTATATCAGGCTGTATGATTATTCTGCTCCAACTACATCAGAGTGAAGCGCATGGTCGTGTGGTTAGAGCGCCATTCTCAGAACTTTGAGGTCCCGGGTTTAATCCACGGTTGGGACATGATTTTTTTTCTTTCGGATGTACATCAAAATCCTTCCTGTACATGTCGCGGCGTCTGCTATGGCAAAGCGGCCTTTATTTCCACAGCCCATAGAAAGTCCCCCTGCATTCCTTCTCATGAAAATATGCAGTATAAAATCACAACGTTGTACTATATAAACTTATAGTACAGTATTATAATAGAGAAGCCGGTGAGTGTTCACTGGTCAGTGCGCTTTCTTCCTAGGCAGGTGGTTCATGTTTCGATCTCTAGTTCGATTTGAAGAATGTTTAGAAAACAAAAAGACTGCTAGGTAAACTAAGAATAAGAATTAAAACAAGGTTAAGAATATGGATATGAGAGTTCCTGAAAAAGAAAAGACGCGGGTATGATGCTGACCACATTATTTATAGATATTCCGCTGGTCAACAAAACACACGAATCTAACACTATTGCCCAATACGCCTCACTGTGTGAAAAAGTGGACACAGAAGAGTATTTCATAATGCCTATGGGACTTCCATAAGCTCTCAGTATTCTATATCAATTGTTCCTCTGTATAATACCAAACGCTTGTAAAAATCAAGAGTGTATGGCTATATCTGACATTCGAATCACTGCATTAACGTACACCGAGTCATATCTATCTTCGGAGTTGAGAAAAGGGGAAAACCGGGGCCCATTATTCATGATGGTCACACGCCTTGATAAAACCAAATTGGCTTTAGTTGTAAGGTCGTATTTCACCCGCACCATAAGACGTACTTTTGGGGGTATTTAACAAAAAATACGTTTTGTTAAGAGAAACTAGAACACAAACTCGCCGTATGTAAATTGAAGTGTCTGACGTTAGAATCCCACTGCACTGGGGTTTACAAAAAAAGGTAGAATAAACAATGACACTATAAGACATCTGATGAAAAGAACATCGATTAAAAAAATATATAGACACACAAAAGATCAAATGGTTCGGCCATCAAATCAGAATGGAACAAGATCGCATTCCATCGATAGCCTTCAATAAAAGATCATCTGAAAAGAGAAACAGATGACATCAGAGAAATACTAGAAAACTAAGGCTGCACTATGGTAGCGGCATTACAGTTAGCTAAAGAAAGAAGACTTCGGCACCCCATGATACCTTAGCGGCACACATGGATAGAACAAGACATGACAAAAAACACGTTCTGATGTCATGATGACAAAATTACTTATACCGCGACCTCCATTTTTGTTATTTCTAGAATCATGTATTACCATACTCCTTAATTAATATCAATTCAATAGTGTCGCGGTTGAAAATAACGCTTCTTATCTCTAAATCCAGTACGGTATTTTCACAATTATTTGCCTATTTTAGAAATCTAGATAATCATCTATTTGGACAGTGAGATGACGCTCTCAGATATTGTATCGGTAAGTGCAAGTATCATTAGTCTGCAGTCTCAGCAGTTCGAGTTCAATCCCTAAAGCGTTATCCAGACAATTTGGCGGAAATCGAATTTACCTATTTCAGAAATGCACCAAGTGAACGCGCTTATGGTCCTAGTTAGTGATCTATCCCCGTGAAGTACATAGGAGATATGTGCGTCCTGCTGCTATGGTTTCTCACATTATTATTAGTATACTTATTCATTTTAATGGAATCATAATTAGAATTTGCTGATATTGTTTTCTTTTGTAAGATACTGATAGGATTTTGTAACTTCTAGCAATCTTAAATATTTGTGTATTCTGTCATAAATAATATGCCTTCTCTGCAATTGTGTCTTTCAATTTACAGTTGGTGTCTGGCATTCTGATTGTTATAGTGTGTGTCTTTGCTGGTTGCCTCCTTCTTCAGCACATCTACTTTCTAAAGCAGGATGTTCTCTTGCTCGCATGCTAGTCCGATTAGGCATAGATTTCAGCCGATGGTGGCATACTTAAACTACATATCGTAAGTTGGTTTTATTCTTACGTTTGGATATTTAATATCCTATCTTTGCATCAGCTTTAAATCTTTAAAATTATATATTATTTTTACGACTACAAATAATTTAGCTTAATCCTTGCTACAATCACCTTGCTACTTTCACTACCCCAATCTGTCATCTTACATCTTGACGTTTATCATTTATGCTTCCATATACATTTGATCATACCTATCTGTATTCTGTCTCGTCCGTCTAATGCTTCCAATGTTATCGTGTGCATTTCCTTGCGTGAAAAATGTTTCAATTCTTCTACGACCGAGATGTCGATCTTGAAGTAGATTATCAGTTTGTTTCTCTTCTAGAGCACTGCCTCGTTTCCCCATTATTCTTTTATTATAATTACTACTGATGCAAACCTCAGGGTTTAGCAATCCAATTACTACGACTAGATCGTAACTAGATGCAGTTTCCAAATACCTGAGTAGCTTTTACAGAAGCTGTTCATGTGCTATTCATTGCAGTCATTATTAGTGCATAGCAATGTATAATTCAAGTATTTGTGAATATTCCTTTCAATCTAGTTATCAGACTGTTGCCGATTTGTTTCCATACAGCAAGAAACCTTGCATTCCTTTCTCCTGGACAATGACTACGTCTTTATCACAACAATCATCCTCGACACTAAAAATAAGAAATGTTTCCCCTCCAGCTATTTTACTTCTCAACTTCAATCTTCCCTTTTTTAACTCACATTTCACACAAGATTTAGTTCCTCATATCTAGTACAATATGTTTCAGCTGCCTAGTTAATGATCCCAGAAGTCAATCCTAGTCCCCTTTTTGCGTAAGGTCGGTGCATTCATTTTCATAGAAAGTTACACATGACCTGCTAATTTTATAATTCTTAGTGAATATAAGTAGGAAGCCAGAGGACAATTAAAAAAATTCTTGAGACTAACGGGAATTGAACCAGTCCTTTCAACGGCACCAAATCGCCTAGCAACTATTGAACACGCGTTCTTCCGTACTTGACTAACCGCATCTCAATTCTTCGTGAGAAGACAAAGCAAGTGATAACATCAGAGTAGGGCCAGTTGCCACTTTCAGTTGTCGTCTGCCTCTTATTCAGCTTCCCTAAAATGTTCCTTCCATTCACGTCTTTCTAAGATCTCAAAATATTTTATCTCGTTTGTATTCCTAATATGAATTTACTTTTCATTCATATTTTCTTTTTCCAGAGCGTAGTATTTCCTGAGTTTATTTCTTTCTATCTCTAGTGAATTCTAACAATTACAATGGAATTTTTATATAGTACAAACTTTTATAACAAATCTCTGTATTTAATATTGTTCAATATACCCACTATATCTATTCTTTATTGTTTATATACTATATATAGCGAAATTTCGTTATTAGATAAATATTTTGTCGGTCCGGACCGAGTTATTATTATGGGCTTTGGCTGTATCATATATATATATATATATATATATATATATATATCCACATCTTAAAGTGTATCCATATCAGCACACATCAGCCTCTAAACACTCACAATTCATATGACGTAGTTTAACCTCTAATGTAAATGGGTGCACAGTGACTTTGTAGACATACCGTATTATTGTGCAAATATTACTAATGAACTACACAAGGTAACTACTTCCCAAGACAACTCCGGTCATTCACTCCAATAATTCCGTTTCTCTCAGAACAGCGAGGGGTGCGCAGTATGCAACGCCGCGTGTACTTTATTCCAGCTAATCCTCCTGAAATCAAGTAAATATATTAGCAAGCCAGGTCTAAGCCGACACCGAGCTACGTAATTAAACAGACGAGTATCATCAGTAAAAATGACTGCAATATTCTGAGCACATCTGGAAGATAAATAATAATAATACTCAACACATAAAGATAAGATAAACTACTGATGAGAATACAATAAGGTACACTGACTTGGTCTACGTTTTAATAAGACATCAAATGAAGTCTCCGTGAAAGAGGGGTTAAGCTAGGGTCCCTATTTTTATGGGACAGTCCCCTTTTCGGGACTGTTGTCCCATTTTCCCAATGAAAGTCAAAGGGCACGCTAAACTATCCTTTTTTCCATTTCAGACCCGTTTTGTCCCCGTATTTATAAGTGTGACATGGCCACAGCAGTTCTTGAAGCATTGAGCGTTATACATTTTTCAATTTTATCTCATCTCATGTCGAATATTTCTACACAATAAGAGATTACTCTTTATGTTATATAAAACATATTTCCCGATAGTTACAATTCTTTACAGGATGTTTATATAATATTCTTCTGAAGAAAATAAAGTTTTAGTTGCTAAGTCTCATATATGATGCCGAAAAGAAAGTGCAGTTTCAGTAGAATCATTCTAAAAAATGAATTGGGTCAATGCTTATGATTGGCTGTTGGACGCAGAACGCATAAATCGAATGGTTAGTGCGCAATAACATAGTTCGCGTTATTCAATAAACTCTCTGAACCCCGTTCTGTTTTGAGCGATGCGGATTGCATTTTCCAACGATGTATTCATGTTATCTTTAAGGTCGTCAGTCCATCGTCTTCTTTGGTCTGCCCTTTCTCTTCTTTCCAGGTCCTCCATTATTTGTCTTTGTACACAGTTCTGTCTCTTTATATGACCAAACAGGTGTAGTTGTCTTTTTGCTATTGTGCTTAGTAACAAACACTCTGGAATCTTCAATGTGTTTATAATATCTGAGTTTATCTTTTTTTTCCCTTCCATGATAACATAGTTCATTACAACCTAATACTGTTGTTAATTTAAATCAATTGTTGCTAAATGAAACATGTCTAACAAAATAGTAATGTATGTTTTAACATAAATTTTCATATAATATATCTATCATTCCATGATAAATTACTATACCCGCTGCTATATCGTTGCACATGCGCAAAGAAGTCAGGGGGTCACTATTATAGTTCCTTGTCTATTGTCTATCCCCAGGTAGAAGCTGGTGATAGCATCCACACTTATCGTTAAGCGCAGGGGTGGGAACTGTAAGTTTCTGTTCAAGGCCAGATGTGACGCCTAAGTCGTTCAGAGTCCGTGTTTGTGAAGGGCGGTCGTGATGTTATCTATCCATCTCTTTCTTTGCCTTCCCTTGGCTCTGTATCCAGATGATCGTTTTTTATAAGCTTTCATCGATATTTGGGAGGTGACAGGGTTGCTATGACGTAAGTTATGAATAATTATGTTTTGTTGTTCAATGCCATCAGCTGTATACAAATCCTCTGTTGTTGGGGAGTAATACATGGATGTTATTTGGCACACTTCAATCTTAGAGTGAACAGAGCATAGGCAATGTGCAATTTACTGTGTGCCGTTCCGTATTTTCCATTGACAAAGGAGGTCGTTATAACATAAAACACCACTTGAAGATGCAGAAACACAAACTGGCAGTCGCTGCTAACAGTTCAAACCATGGTGTTGCATCATGTTTTACAAGAGATGAAACAGTGCAGTTATCCGATGAAGTAAGCGTCTAGCAGTCCAAGAAGCTTTGTTTGCATTTCTTGAAGTGAAACATAACCTTTCTATGAGATCAATCGATTTTACGTCTGCAATAGTTAGTAATATATTTGAAAAGAAATTTACATGTGGGCGAACGAAGTGCAAATCAATTCTAGTAAATACCCTAGCACCTTTTGCAATGCGAGACATGGACATATAAATTCAAGAGGCTAATTACATTTCAGTTATGGTGGACACATCAGACCATAGG
Organism: Meghimatium bilineatum; assembly: GCA_034231615.1. NCBI lineage: Eukaryota > Metazoa > Mollusca > Gastropoda > Stylommatophora > Philomycidae > Meghimatium > Meghimatium bilineatum. The sequence continues at coordinate 29,220,783 of CM067318.1, forward strand.
GATTTGAAGTTGATACCGGTCCTTGTTAGGTATTTTATTCCTGATAAAGATATTCGAATCAAGATTATTGAGTTTCAGAACATTATTGGGGAAACAGCGGAACTTCTCGCAGATCATATCTTAAACATTTTGCAGAAACATCAATCGCCTGAAAAAGTTATTACATTTTCTGGTGATAATTGTAACACAAACTTCGGTGGATACAAAAGAGCGGGTTCCAACAATGTACTTGCAAGACAATGAAGTCTTTAAAAAAAACATTCATGGTATTGGCTGTGCTGCTCACATAGTCCACAATGATGTTCAGACAAATGCTGACATGTTGCCTGTCGATATTGAAACAATTGCGAACACAGTTTTTCAGTATTTTCATATTTACTCGGTGAGAGTAGAGGAATTGAAGAATTTCTGTGAATTTGTAGAAATAGAATACAAACGTGTTCCTGGAATTGTGAAAACTAGATGGTTATCATTACTGCCATCAGTGATTAGGGTTATTGATATGTGATGGACTCAAGTCATATTTTCTATCACAAGATAAATGTCCTACACTACTGAAAGAATTTTTTAATGATCACAATTCATTTTTTTGTCTCCATTTCCTCCAATGCCAGCTGAAAACAGTATCTGCAACAGTAATAAAATAAAAGGGGATAATATTTTGGCAACTGAAGTGTCAGAAGAACTAGACGTGTTGAGACAAAATAATGACCAGAAAAATTGAAAATTTCCAAACACTTAAAATGACATAAATTATTTCCAAACTTAAAGATGAGGGTGATTTTGATGAAAAGGAGTTCTTGGACACCACACATTTATTCTACAATACTTTCCTAGAATATTTAAGTGGATTTAAAATTTCCAACACTTGAAAACATTTCACTGGATTAAGCTAGACTATTAACTTAGGCTGTTTCAACAAGTGTAAAAGCCATCAGTGACACTGATAGCTAAATATAGCCATATGGATGGATGGATGGATATTATTTATTTATTTCTGGATGGATGGATGGATATTATTTGTTTATTGATCTATGGATGGATGGATCGATGGGTGGATATTATTTGTTTATTCTTGGATGGATGGATGGATGGATGGATCGATGGTTGGATGAATGGATCGATGGATGATTGATGGATCTATGGATGGATGGATGGATGGATATTATTTATTTATTTCTGGATGGATGGATCGATGGATGGATGGATGGATATTATTTGTTTATTCTTGGATGGATGGATGGATGGATCGATGGTTGGATGAATGGATCGATGGATGATTGATGGATCTATGGATGGATGGATGGATGGATATTATTTATTTATTTCTGGATGGATGGATCGATGGATGGATGGATGAATGGATGGATATTATTTGTTTATTGATCTATGGATGGATGGATCGATGGGTGGATATTATTTGTTTATTCTTGGATGGATGGATGGATCAATGGTTGGATGAATGGATCGATGGATGATTGATAGATCTATGGATGGATCTATGGATGGATCGATGGATGGATGGATGGATGGATCCATCCCTATCTATATATCGATCTATCTATCTAATAATCCTGAATATTATTGATGAAGATGAACTATTCGACGAAATCAACCAAATAAATAATATTATGAACAGCAATATGGAATAATGGAAGGATACAAACGCTGAAGTGGATACAAAGTGGTGTATCGTTTTTAAAGTGCTACAGGAAAAAAGACATTCAGTACAAAAACATAGCTCTTGGATTTGTTATGGCAATTCCAGGAACCAACGCAACTGTGGAAATAATGTTTTCACTGATACGTTCTTTGTCGACGGATGAAAAGAACTGTTTGATCACTAAGATGGTGAAGACGATGATAGTAATAAAGACACGCTTTAAGACAGTTTCATGCACATAATTTCACGAGTGAATCTCTAAAGATGAGGAATTTTAAAAAAAAAAAATTTCTCCTCATAAAAATTTGAATGATGATGATGATGGTACGTTTTTGTGCATTTCTGAATCATGTGGACAAGTCTTATTTCTGTAAGTTATTATGTCACAATACTGATTATATGAGTATAATCTATAACACACAAGTGTCATGTATTTTCCTAGAAGTAATTGTCTGAAATACTTCTAAACTGTTAAAGATAATGCGACAACTCTATATTACACCTCAGTTATATATTATAAATGAAAAATAACTTGTTTAAATATGTTATATACTAATTGCATACTATTGAATTTTATGCTGCGCGGACCTTTTTTTTTTGTCCCCTTTTTAAAAGCCGAAATGTCCCATTTTTGGGTCTAGGAAATCTGGTCACTCTAGGTTAAGCCATTTACCTTGTGTCACCGGCCGTGTGGCAACCGAGATCTCGTCGTTTAGTAACTTGCAAAGAATATGGTAAGTTTTCTTTCCAGGGATATCATAGGAGGCGTCTAGAGCAGGGATCGGCAACATTTTGCTAACTGTGTGCCAACTTAAGGTTTCAAATTATTCAGAGTGCCAACATCACATATCAAGAAGAATGTGAAGGAGTCCAGATTCATTACATGTGAGGAGTCTGCGTGCCATTTGAAATTTCTTGGCGTGCCAAGTGTGGCACGTGTGCCAAGTGTGGCACGTGTGCCAAGTGTGGCACGTGTGCCATTGGTTGCCAACCCCTGGTCTAGATAAACTTGAGTGATGGGCCGACAATCTGTCAACTGTGAAACAATTCTTGTCGTGCATGTCTTACCTCGATTTCTTACTGTTGTGTTATTAAATGGCTCACGTTGATGATGGGAAGATGCACGTCTGCGAACATTGCACCTTTTTTTTGTAGCGGACTCCTCCTAAGTGGTGGATAATGCTATGTGTATCGTCACTTTAGATGGGCCAACAGATCTCACGGATATATGATGCACTAGTTGAAGCAGACGTATATGCTGCACTCCAGGCAGAAAGTGATGATCTTGTGATACTGTCACTCTGGAATATAATCCGCTGGGGTCTAAGCATGCATCCATAACCCCCCTCGTCCCACCCTTGCCCTAACACGGTCATGTCTTTGAGACAACAAAACTTAAATGTTTGGGTGTCACTTAGGTTACTCAAATGAGTGTAACCTGTGCTCGTCAAAAAAATCTATGGACTACTTGCTCACAGCTAAAGGAATTACCTCCTCATCATTATCATCATCACTTTGTGTTCACACAATTGCGGTGATAGCGGTTCGATACCAATCCATGACGTCATGTTTACATGTGACTTTGCTTAAGAGATCACAGGGGATTATAACAATGTTATAAAATATTCTGTTCTGAATATTAAGAGTTCTGTTTACCTATGATACGGAGTTACGTGTTTTGAGCTGTACTCTCAAGAGATAGTGTACTGTTCTGTTGAGAAACTATTGAGAAATTATAATGCAATGAAGTTAACCTGCGTCTTTTGAGTACTTTTTTATAAGAGATATAATGGCACTATGATCGCAGTCCAACCCCGGTTTTCGTTCTTATTTCCCATTAGTGCATACATACGTATTGTCTGGTTAATTGATCTAAATATTATATCAATAAATAATTAATAATTAATTGAAATATTCATTTTAGGGTTAGGGTCATGGGTTAGTTATGTTTTAAATAACTAATCCTAACCCTAAATATAATTATATTTACATTAATAAATGATAAAAATGAACTGATAAACCTAGGCAAGGGAAATAATCACACAGGCAGGCACTAATTGGCGCAACGGGGGTTGGACTGAGATCATAGTACCGATATATTAAATACTAATAAAGAGTAATAGACACTGAGTATAGAAAAATGGAATTTCAAGAAGAAATAACTGTACCCGGTAGCAAAGAGACGTACATAAAAAAATGGAGGCAAGGAGAATACTGACATGAGGTCTGCTGATAACAGAGGAAAGTGGAGCAGTACAATCAGATTATTTATTACCAAGCTAACATAACGACGACGACGACGATAATGATGATGATGATGATGATGATGATGATGATGGTGATGGTGATGATGATGATGATGATTACGACGATGACGATTATATTGATTATAGCTTTATTCTCAATCACATTATTGCTGTTTCAATCCCGCAAAAAAACACAGTGCGATGATTTTTTTATCTGTCAGAGCTTTAATTGCGCATGCTTTAGAAAATGTTACCGTATTTTTATAACTAATACAATTAATATTTTGCTTGTTCATATTTGAAACATTTAGAGAACATCTAATTGCTGCTGCAAGAATTGATCCAGGAGTGCCATCACCCAAAAAGATGGTACATACGTCCAAGACCATTTGGATACAAGACGCAATTCTTTAGAAATAAACGGACGGACCCTGATAAAACTACCAAATATTGAGCTACGGCGTTATGTGACGATACTCTTAGCTGGCAGCATGCTGTTCTGCTGAGAGAGACGGAGCACAATGAAGTCTACCCTATACGTTTTTAAGCGTTTGGCTCCTTTTTTTTAGTAATATACGAGAAGATATCGGGAGATGATACATAAACAGTTGAAGGACTGAGCACTCAAACCACTAGGCAGATTATGTGTATTTACTAGACCAACAAGAACTAAGCCACACCTTTTGATTTTGCACGTTATACACATATGCATGTGTGTATACATGCGGGCGTGTGTGCGTTTGTGAGTGTGACCTATATTGATAAAACAATATCGCAGTTAAGTAAACAGGGCGTTGTTTCAACAAATCCACCATTATAAATATCTGGTACTTCTGACAACATCAGATATATATAGGTTGAAAATTAGGAATAGAGACGGCCAAATTCAGAACATGAAGGGCGTTGCTTAAGTCGTGTTTATGAACATAATAATGGACGATCTTCGGTGCTACATACAGCCAGTACTGACGTATAAAAGTGAGACACGAACAATATACAAACAAACAGAAACATCTTCAGATGCTATATTGATGCAGTTTTACTGAAGATTGATGAGAATCACATGGACCTTTTTTTTATTAAAAAAAAAGAAACTATGTAGATTTGCTGAAGATGTATGTCAACATACAGAGGAAACTCTCTATCAACAACAGAAAGATATAATAATAATGTTGTTATTTTTTTCTGTATGGCATTGAGACATGATCAACCTATATTCATAAGGAGATAAGGGTGAATATTTTTCTCTCACGCGGTGCCTTCTTGGAGTCGGATGTCAGGGCAAAGTAATAAAACTAATATATTGGAAAGAACAAGCATTACCACATTAATTTCCATGGTCGACGTGCGCAGAATGAGATGGCTGGGATAAATTATGAGGTTTAAAGATGGCACAATACCAAAGAATCTCCTCCTTTATGGAGAATTACAATATGTGAAATTATATCTGACCGACTTTTACTTCGAAACAAAAATGAATGCAAACGGGATATATGTGATTTCTACATTGATACAGAATAATAGAAGCAAGATGTGATATGAAATCACGGCAACATGATGCAATAATATGAAATCACGGCAACATGATACAATAATATGAAATCACGGCAACATGATACAATAATATGAAATCACGGCAACATGATACAATAATATGAAACTGCGGGAACATGATACAATAATATGAAACTGCAGGAACATGATACAATAATATGAAACTGCGGGAACATGATACAATAATATGAAATCACGGCAACATGATACAATAATATGAAATCACGGCAACATGATACAATAATATGAAATCACGGCAACATGATAATATGAAACTGCGGGAACATGATACAATAATATGAAACTGCGGGAACATGATACAATAATATGAAACTGCGGCAACATGATACAATAATATGAAACTGCGGGAACATGATACAATAATATGACACTGCGGGAACATGATACAATAATATGAAACTGCAGGAACATGATACAATAATATGAAACTGCAGGAACATGATACAATAATATGAAACTGCAGGAACATGATACAATAATATGAAACTGCGGGAACATGATACAATAATATGAAACTGCAGGAACATGATACAATAATATGAAATCACGGCAACATGATAATATGAAACTGCGGGAACATGATACAATAATATGAAACTGCGGGAACATGATACAATAATATGAAACAGCGGGAACATGATACAATAATATGAAACTGCGGGAACATGATACAATAATATGAAACTGCGGCAACATGATACAATAATATGAAATCACGGCAACATGATACAATAATATGAAATCACGGCAACATGATACAATAATATGAAACTGCGGGAACATGATACAATAATATGAAACTGCAGGAACATGATACAATAATATGAAACTGCGGGAACATGATACAATAATATGACACTGCGGGAACATGATACAATAATATGAAACTGCGGGAACATGATACAATAATATGAAACTGCGGGAACATGATACAATAATATGAAACTGCGGGAACATGATACAATGATATCGAATTACAAGAACAGGATACAATAAACAGAATTACGGTAACAGGATACAATTATATGTAATATGTGCAGACAATCTGCTGAAAGTTCTGCTTGCTCTGATGATTCTGGTATACACTTCGAGATAAATCAATGAATACACAAAGATAACTTATTTGATCTGTTAGCAAGATGTCACATTGACAACGGTTATGTTGTGCAGTCATGTTTTAAGAAAGAGTTGGAATAATTATTTCAGTAGTAGCTCATGAATATAGAGCATTGTATCACAGAATGATGTAGGGCCCCCTTTCTCTATAAGCGGCTATAGAAACACGCAATTACGAAGGTACAGGCTAGACGTGGTCCAAATGCAAAGAGTACTACAGAACCGCATCCTTTACATGCGACTTTGACCGGCTGATTTCTTAAATTTACAAAGGATGAGGTTTCGTAAAAAAACAACTTTCATTACTGCATGTTTTCCTGTTAGGATTGCATTGAGACTGTTGAGGCTGTGGAAATAAAGGCCGTTTTGCCAAAGCTGTCGCCACGACGTGTACAGGAAGAATTTTATATTATTGCGGTTTTGTAGAACGCTTTAAATTTAGATCATTCGCGCGTATGCGCTCGTAAACACGTGATCGCTGTTGCTTGAAGTCGCTTCCAGTGGATGGCAGGACTTAAGCAGACCATCCACCAAAATCTGAAATTATTCAAAAAAAGTGCCTGGCCATCCAATGCAGGATTGCAGGTTTAAATCCTCATAAAACCAATATATACCAGAAAAGAACCAGAAAAAAATCCTAACAAAACTGAGCATTATTTTTATTCTAGAAAGCAAATCTCACAGAAATATCCAGCGTTATATCGTTTACTTGACATTATTATGTAAAGTCGCATTGCTACATTAAATTCCTTTAGTCTTCATCCTGTGTTATTTTTCAATTCTTCCAGCTCGATTATAGCTAATTATAACAGTGTAATGAAACATTACCAGAACTTATGCGACTACTAGTTCTATTATGTTATATAAAGAATCCGTAATTTATACGGATAAACTGTATAGACTGTATACACAATTGACATGATAGACTGTAAAAACAAAAGTTAAAAGTGAACTGGAGGCTACTGAAATGTGGTTTTTGCGAAGAATTGTGTATAAGAAGAGAACTAATGTGGAGGTCATCAGTTAGTTTGTTCTTTTAGTGCCACGGGAGGAACATAAGGCAGAGGTTTTGATTCTCCGTACATTGCGCTCCCCTGATTGTACTTTTAGTTCTTGTATGGCCATGCAACCTATTATTTCTCCTTCTTTAAGTATGGTGTTTTTATCGGTAATTTAGGGTCTTCCTCCTCTTTCTTTCCCCTTAGGTGTCCACATAAGGGCTTGCTGGTTGAGTCTGTATTCATCTAGTCGAAGAACGTATCCAGGTATTTCCATCTGCATTTTCTTATAACATTGGAAATATGTTCTTGGCGACTTTATTTCTTAGGTCGCTATTTGTGACGAAATCGCAGGTCCTCAGTCAACAGTGATGCTGAATAAAAAGATAAATGATACCCCCCCCCCAAAAAAACCTCCACATTTATCAGCCTATTTCAATAGTAGTATTCTTTTCTTCTATGTCTTTCTCGCTATATTACAATAATTATAATTAGCTCTGTACACGCTGCTACGCCTTATGTTATACTTTATAATATATATATATATATATATATATATATATATATATATATATATAAATAATCCTTAATCCTTAGCGAGTCATATGTACTGTCTTGTAGTAATGTATTTCTCATTACAATTATGTTGCCTTAGATAACTAAACTGCACCAGATTTGTACATAAGAAAACATAAATCTGAAACCACAAAAGATTGCCACATGAATATGCGATATCTAAACGCTTGCTGCCTACAACAACAAGATGGTAGATAACAATCATATTTCAATGTCAGTGTATCTTTATCTAGTTAAAACTACGTTGTCTACATTAATATTTTTGTCCTTATTTAAATAGTAGGTCAACTGTTACTTTTACGCAATTATTTTTTAAAAGCCAAGGCTGAATAAGTCAAATCCATTCTCTGAAGCCAGCCATCTTGAAAAAAAAACCACCACATTTGTGAAATTTGGCTTTCAAAAATCCAATATGGCAACCCAGATTCAATGTCACATGAAACCGAAATTATGTAATAAGGGAACCAAACTATCCTTTATTTTGCTAGAACAGCACCGCAATAATAAATTGCATCCCCTCCTCTTATATTTGTTCTACAGCTCCACATACATGAACGTGCCGTAATTATGCAATGCATTTACAACTCCGCAACTAAGCATTCACAGATCGTCAATTAATGTATTCAAAACGCAAGAAGCAAAACTATATATTTCTTTGTATGCCACGACTTTTATCATTGCACTTCCCACCAGCCTGCCATTGTTGCTCCAATCTTTCTTAGTTGTATGTACACAGCCGCACTGGTGAATATCACGCATGTAATTTATTTAAATGTGCACTCTTTCTATGAATGTTTACACTATTGGTATCTATTACATTCTTTTTTTCCAAGAATACATTCTCTATCATACTTTTAATTCGAATGTGAATATATGTATCCATTCTGAAAAACATCTTGGTTTTCGAGCAAGAAGAGACCACATACTCAACACGAGAAACATAATTGAGAAATGTAGAGAATACAGCTTAGACTTACATATGTGTTTCATAGACTACACCAAGGCGTTTGATTGTGTTAAACATCACCAACTATAGTCTATCATTGCAGGCATGGGTTTCCCCAAAAATGTAATACATCTTATTGAAACACTATATCACGAACAACAAGCAGTAGTAAGAGTGGAGGGAGAAACATCTGAATGGTTCACTGTTCAAAGTGAAGTGAGACAGGGGTGCACTCTATCCTTTTATCTTTTTTAACATCTATGCAGAGAATATAATGAGAAATGTAAGAGAACTAGAGAAAAATGAGTTTCATCCATTAAATTTCGATTGGTACAGGATTCAAGAAATAAGACATGCAGACGACACATGTTCTCCTTACTACACATCCTGAAGGACTAAAACAGCTAATCACAACAGCAAAGAAATTCAACGAGATTCAAAATCTCAATCTAAACGCACAGAAAACAAACATTATGACAACAGAAATAAAAACAAAGATTAAACCGATTATAATAAGCATAGACAATATATAACTAGAATGTCTAAACAAATTCGAATACCTGAGAGCACATATAAATAGTGCTGGAGATTGTTCAGCCCCGATTAGAAGAAGACTCGCAATTGCAACACTCAAATTAACACAAATTAGAAAGTTGTGGCAAAGTATCAATAACGCAACTAAAGTAAACCCTTTTAAGATTATGTGTTTTCCCAGTGGCAAAATTTGGATGCGAGACTTCGACTCTAAACAAGACACATTCCAAAAGAATATAAACATTTAAAATGAAGTGCTACAGAAAGATCCTGCGAATATCATGGACAGAGAAAAAGATGAACATTCAAATTTTGAAACTTAATGAAGGGTGGCTTCTAAATACCATCACAAGAATAAAAGCTACAGGATTTTGGGCACTTAAAGCGACATGATGGTATCGAAAGGCTGATTCTGGAGGGCAAAGTGCCAGACGAAAGAGAGGTAAACCAGGAAGACGATGGACCAGCAACATCGAAAAATGTATACACATGCCTCTATTCAATGAAGGCACGATAGCCCAGAACAAAGAGGCGTTCAGAGTATCCACGATAAAGACAACGTTCTGGAAATAATATGTCACTTGATATATATATTTTATCTGTATCATGTTTTTATGAGTGTTACATATTCGTATTCTACTGGTGTACACCTACCTACATCACTTCTGCGCCATCTGTTATTTTGTGTCCAAGATACAAAAACGTTTTTCAATTGTTACAATAATTTATATCTTCATTATTATTATCATTTCTTCTGGGTTCTCATTTGGTTACTTCTTATTTGTTTCTTGTTTACCTTTTCTCAAATGAGTCATATGATCTGCACTCATGGTCGTTGATACGAATTGGGTAGTGTAGATTTTACATATATTTTTTTTAAAAAAGGTTACTTGCCACGTTTTGTGATAATTATTAATTATTTTATAAATTTCGTCGAAAGGCTGTCGAGAGGGATGGGGATCTGACCTACATTCAGAATGTTTCTTAGTAGAAAATGTCATGCTCCCGTGTGTTATTTGATGGGGGTGGGGGGAGCATGCTAGTTTGACTCACCTCAAACCAACTCAACTTAGTTATGTCCTTGTCTGCACTCACAACTTCTTACTATTCGATTCTGCTTATTATCTTTTGCACAGTTTTATTTATACCGTAAGATATAAGAAGTACAGTTTTACTTATACCGTAAGATATAAGAAGTACAGTTTTACTTATACCGTAAGATATAAGAAGTACAGTTTTACTTATACCGTAAGATATAAGAAGCACAGTTTTACTTATACCGTAAGATATAAGAAGCACAGTTTTATTTATACCGTAAGATATAAGAAGTACAGTTTTACTTATACCGTAAGATATAAGAAGTACAGTTTTACTTATACCGTAAGATATAAGAAGTACAGTTTTACTTATACCGTAAGATATAAGAAGCACAGTTTTACTTATACCGTAAGATATAAGAAGCACAGTTTTATTTATACCGTAAGATATAAGAAGCACAGTTTTACTTATACCGTAAGATATAAGAAGCACAGTTTTACTTATACCGTAAGATATAAGAAGCACAGTTTTACTTATACCGTAAGATATAAGAAGCACAGGTCGTGGTATTTTATCACAACTTTTAAGAGAAGGAAGTAAGTAAATAAATACTATATTTTTTGACACCCATAAAAGGTACAGTCGAGGAAAAGTCACGAATGACGTAGAATTGTGGTCATCCCATCCCCAAACCGGCCAGAAAATGGCCTATTACAAATCAACAAATTCATAGTCAAGGCACAACCTCTAACTGAATTTTAAAAGTGGATGTAACAAATGGTCATCATCACGTGATGAACGGACAACATAAACGTTTAGACACAGGCAATAATGATATAGATAGATAGGGAATGTGTTCGACAGAGATATACAAATATACACATAGACATAAAGGACGAACAAGTCGTTACAGATCATTAATTTTCTTTACCTGTGAGATTGCTATATTTTTGCATCAATTACTAATACCCTGGGTTGACATGCTAGCAGTTCATGCAATAAACAGCAGTGAACTTCAAAGGCCATAACAAATGCACGCGAATTTCATATCACTTAATCTAACCCTGTAATGTGTGTATCATAACCAATATGATATTAATCGACATTGGCTGTCGATAGTTCAGCAATATTTTGTGTTTGGCAGAAACCAGAGATGAGTAACTGCGGCCTGCCAAGCCATTATAACTAGCCAGCAAGGATTATTTAAAATATTGTATGTAATTACCCTGCAGCTCACATAATATTACATCAAAGATATCCCAATCAAGACGTAAACCTCGAGGCGAAACGGTGATCAAGAGGAAATGATTACGTATGTAAAGTTTATTATGTTGGATATTCAACTCTTGCCAAGGCGAATCAAAAACATTGGGGGAAAGTGTCCGCCGGCACCATTTAATTTTTGATAAGAATGATGACAAAAAACGGAAACTACAGCTTTTACTTTGATCTCGATGAGATTTTTCTGATAATGGAACCAAAAAACCTCGGATACTTAAGCATCCTTGTGTGGTCCATTCCGGTATGTATTTGGCCCTACGACCCAAACAGGTTGCTCATGTCTATGATAACCCTTTCAGCTACATCAAATTATTATTTACAAGTATTATTTTCAAAACTTGTCTTATCACGGTTAAAAAAAACGTGCACTATGATTCTCCCTTCTGTCGTTATCACCGAGTGTCAAATACGCAATCAACTGACACTATTCAAGTAGTCCTATACTATGGAAATCTCTCGAGCTCTATCGAACTTTTTTCCTAAACCTTTTCTCCGTGTTTCTGTTCGATTCTTGGTGACTGAAAATACCATTAAATCAGGGTTGAGTAGCCTTATGTGGATGGCTGGCCAGACTGAGCATTGTTCATGTACGTAGGTCAATAATTTCTTTCCACAGACAATCGACAGGCGTCGAAGTAGCTGTTAAAAGCCTAAAATTTTCACTACAGTATAGGTCTTGCCACGATTGAAGTCCCTAATAAGGAGCATCAACAGTTGGTTTACTTTATCATCCATCAAATTTAGTTACATCTAGGTAAAGCATATCACGCATGCACAGTCTGGTATATTTTATGCGTCTTGCCTTCTTTCTTCCCGCCATTCGCCGGCTCTATGCGAATCGAGAAAACGTGGTAAGTAAATAGGTTTTACACAACCTAATAATTTATGTTTATAGTCATAAATTGTTATTTATATAATCAATAACATATTCTAATATTGTTTGGCTACTGCCTTAAATGTGTTAGGTTGAAGTTATTTTATTTATATTTATTAAAACAGCCACTATCAATTTTTTGGGTGGTTGTACTCAAGACTACTGTGTGTTTATACAAGCGCGACAGAAACACTAATTTCGTACGTTTTTATAACATTATAATGATATTAACCCTATAATAATTAATTTTCTTGATGATGATATGGAAATACATAATTCCTTGTATTTATTCCCGATACTCTTGTTTCATTTCAGGTTTCTCGTACATTGGTCTACTTCCCTACTAATGTCTACTGCAATCAAATATTGGAGTTTTCATTCATTTTGCTACTTGTAAGTCTGAATTTTAATACTGAAAATAATTTTGAAATGTGTTTATAATATACTTAGCGGAGAAATGCAACGTCAATTTGCCAATATTATAAAACATTGACAGCGTAAATATTTAACATTCATTTAACCACGAATGGCACACAGTGCTATTTATGTTTTTATTGGAGTATAACGTTTATAACCATCATATGATTCTGTACTAATAATTCATACTATTTTAAATTCTGGATTATGAGACCACATATGAACAAAAACATACATATGGAGCAGCTATAAGGAATTCTTTCTAGATTAATGGTAGTAGGCCTATATTATATAATTCATTCACACACTTTGATATGAATATTGTATTTATGTACCCACATCATTTGCGTGCATGTCTTAATGTTTTCACTACTAACTTATCAGAACAATAATTATGCAATAGTTAACTTAGATGACTTTCAAATATAGCTCCAACCATTCCCATTGTCCAAACAGTCTGTCCTGGTACCCCACTATAAACTTTTAAGAGCACGTGATCTGCTGAAAATCAACCCTGTGTTGGATGTGACAAATTAATGAGAGAATCCAGAATCAGTGAAACATCGTAGTTAAAACTCCATAATTGGAAAATGTCTTTGGACGGTGGGAATTGTGAACTTCGCTGCCCTAACTACCTCCGCTAACATATCCCAGATATTTTAATCATTGCATGCTGTGGACATCTCTGACATGAAAGGATGCTTAGCAGGATAGTTGAAGCTTCTGACTCACACTTTGTATGTTGCTGAAATGTAAAAGTCACAAAACACTGTAGGATTTATTCCATCTTAGTTGAATGATTATCAAAGCATTGCATACTGCGGAGAGTTAGTCTTCTGGGTATACATTTCAGGAGAAACCACCACATCACACAAATGAAATGACTTTCCAATCATTTATAGTTTATGCGGATTGGAACAACAACCACTCACATCTTAACAAGTAAAAACAATGTGTAGTCTAGTACTAACAAATGATTCTTTTTTTGTATATTGCAGGTTCATCTACAATATATATTTTATTTTATGCTGTTCGTGTGAAATGCTGTTTGTATTCAAGTCCATAATTAATACACGTACACCTAACCAAATATATACGGGTGGCACACACTTCGGAGAAACACACTGCAAACATTCAAGACTTATGCAAGACATTTGAAGAGAAATTACTAACTAAAAAAAATAGAAATATAACCACAAGAAACCAGTCCTTTGTATACAACATGTTACTATCTGAGGACATAAGATTCCAGAAATTGGTTCAGCAGATGACACTGACCTAATATCAAGAAATCTCACTTATCTTGAACACATAATTTTGTCAGTCAAAGATCATAGTAAGGTTAAAAATATTTTCCTCAAAGCAAAAAAAAAAAAAAAAAAAGGAACACTCATACCTGCAATAGTCATTGACAAAGAACAACAACAAAATGACAACTTTAAGTCTGTTACGTAAATTAACAATATCACGGGAAATTGGTTCAATGAATGCTTAGTAATGTCCTTACAACACACATGACATATGAAACAGCTATGACTCTTGGACTATGGCATCCGCAATGGAAAAGACAATATCAGCATTTGAAATACAATACTATAGACATATCCTACGAATCTTTCATGAACAGAAAGACTAACTAACGCAGAAGTCTATAAAGACCTGAACATAAAAGACTAATTGTCGAGGAAAAGGCTCCATGAAAGAGAACAAGAGGAATACTATGATGGATTACTGAATATCGAAGTATGCCAATGGTGGGGAATTGTCTGTTTACAAAGAACCGATTTACTTACAAAGTGATAGTGAGAACAACGATCTACAAAAACAGGACACGTACAAATATAGAATACATCTGCATAAAAGTCTGTCCGTGGTTTTGTTTCTATATTTAATAATAGGAACACGCTATCTTCGGTACTGCTAGATATTATCACATTACTCCCATTAACACACAAGCCCGTAGATAATGAATGGTTTTGTGGTGTTCAAAGTTCTCCCTTATCAACTCTGAACATGACTTTAAATATTTGGAACCTCCCAAAATGTTCGTTAAAGCCCCTCCCTTAGCGATTTTTCACAAAAATGCATTCAAATTGCCCGTCAATTAATGTAATTTACTGCACGAAAACTTTTTTTTTTAAAGTTTACGCTAAAAACCCTCTCCATAAGGTAATCATATCTACTGTCATGTTAACACAACATTGTGATGTCTGTATGACTTTCTGTCATGTTTCTATATTAATCCTTCAGACAACTCCTTTTCTCACTATTTCATTGTTGTTTCATATATAGAATAAATATATATATATATATATATATATTATATATATATATATATATATATATATATATATATATATATATATATATATATATATATATATATATATATATATATATATATATATATATATATATATATATATATATATATATATATATATATAAACTCATGCAATTCTGTCGTGGATTTCCGTTTTAGCACTCAAAGATTAGAAACGGACCATACATCGAATCCTAGAGTTACACAAGTTGTAATTTCTTAGCAAACTTTCTATTACAATATCTTAAAAACTATAATGTGTGTGGCAGTGAAACTGTATACAATTACAGATCTACTTATGTTATATGATATTATTCTTTTTTTTTTAGTACACATTATGTTTGCATGTTAGCGTGATATTTTCTGAGCTCAGTGCCCAGCGTGTGTGGTCATTTTAAATGTCTAGCGGGCCAGTAAAACAATGGTTTGCATATCGAATTTAGCCCCCTGACCGTATTGTGCCTCCCGTGCATTATCGTTATTATGAAGTACGTATAGAAAGTAAGCTGAGTTATGAACCAACGTTATAACTAAGTACACAGTACACGGGTTCCCATTAGGTTAACTTGTTCACTCATCGGAAGATTATAAACCAACCGACTAAAGCCGCTTTCACGCTTGCTCGGTAGCGATATACCCATTCTTGGCATTCCAGGAACATGAGCTTCTTGTACGTCCTAGTGGCTGGGTGAACCACGGAATAACTTTTATTTCAAACCATGAATAACGAGTGAACTCGAAACTAGGGTCTGCTAGTCAATTTAGTCCACGTCTTATGTTAACGATGGTCACTATACTGGTCTGAGACTCTTTGTATGAAGCCAGCCTTCTTTACTTCTTTCTTAATATTTCACGTCCTCTCATTCACGCTTGCTGTCTCTACACAAAATATGTAATATCAGAACACCACAGGTCAAGTATTCCATATTTATTAAAATTTCCAGCCTCGATAATGGATTGTTCGATAATTCGCCAGCTCTTACAATCAATATGGTGTTAATTAATAAATAAACATTATGCATTGCAATTTCCCTTTTTTTATTAAGGAAAAATGGCCTCGTTTGTTATAATTCATCTCGTTCGCAGGTTACATATTTACACAGTGAATTGTATGCTGCAGATAAGTTTCACCATAAGATCAACTTGTTCAGTCAATTTATGTGAATGGAACCATTACAACCAGCCATCAAGCAGAAAGAAAGGCTACAAAGCAAGAGGAATATCAAGAACAAGATGGAAAGATTAAATCAGAAAGACTGTTAAAACCATGGTATAACTATGCCAAACGCAACAAAGATGGCCAAAGACAGAAAACTTCAACTTCGCACGACGACTAACAGCATTTGTAGAAAAGACAATAGATAGATAGATCATAGTCTGGGGAAATTTAGGTTCTTTGATTTAAAGCTTCTTTAGTATCTCTTTCCCAGATGCCAAGTAAATACGTTTTCTTATATCAATGAACATCAGGGGGTTCGAATCCGGCTGGCATCGCCTTGTTTATATGGTGGATTCGTTTTCGGAGATACAGGGGATTCTCCCCTGAAACTATGTGCTATGAGCAAGCGGCGTTCCGGTTCGTTGTGAGTGACAGAGTACATATGAGGTAACCCGAGTAATATGAGATCAATCCTCTAAGCTTTTTGAGCCTTTCTGAGACTTTTGATCATCATCTAATACAACATTTGATCATCATATAATACACCATTTGATCATCATATAATACACCATTTGATTATCATCTAATGCAACAATTGATCATCATCTAATACAACATTTGATCATCATCTAATTATTGTACCTACGTTTTTTGTATTGTACTCAGGTTTTTAAAACACTTTTACTTCGACTATAGACGGACATAGTCCGTCGTGTCTAAATTAAACTATTTTAAAAACCTGTGTTTTACGTAAGTACAATTGTTGTAACGTTTCACGCAGTTACCTTATATTGGTTGTCATCGTCTAATACAACATTTGATCATCATCTAATACAAAATTTGATAATCTAATACAACATTTGATCATCATCTCATACAACATTTGATCATTGAATATACAAAATTTGATCATTTAATACATTTGATCATCATCTAATACAAAATTTGATAATCTAATACAACATTTGGTGACGATCGTTCTTTATAGTTGTACATTTTTAAGTCAGCTGAGAATGCCGCCAACAATGGAAGAGCAGGAATATATATAGAGTTCCCAAGCAATGTTGGGAATACAGTTAATGTACCAACGGGAAAATTGTGCCATAATTACCAGTAAGAAATCCTGGCAATCAAGGTGGCTACTGAAAAACCGCTAAGTACCCATCTTGAATCACAGCCTGTAATATTGGAGACAGATACAAGATCAGTACTCCAAGCGCTCCAGTTCAGAAAACTACCAGAAATGCAAATACTACTGACCGAACTAAGCAATCAGCGTAAAGATGCTATGGAGTGGATAACATCGCATTGTGGAACACCTGGAAATAAGAAAGCAGATCGTCTAGATAAGGATGACGCTGCTGATGATCAGCCAGATGCGCCAATAAAGGATCATCAAAAGAAACAGATGATCAAGGCAATTAGAAAGCCAACTCCAATACAAGATGACCACCAATATATGAACAGACCAGACCAAGTTGTCATTCTGCGTCTCAGAACAAGACACAACCGACTTCGCAGCCACATGTATTACAAAGTTCAAGATTTGCAACACAGACATGTGTACATGTGGACACGCACCTCAGACAGCAAAACATATTTTTCAGAAATTCCAGGAATATGAAATGCTGAGTCACATACACTGATCCAGAGAAACAACAATAAAAGAAAAATTATAGGGACCTATGTAAGACTTACAGAACACAGTCAAGTTTATAGTAGAAACAAAACTTCAGATATAGGCATGTTCCAGGTGAATGAAAGAAGAAGAAAAAATGAAAAGATATATGACCGACCTAATACGTATAGACATTGATTTACTACATAGTGAAGAAGGGCGCTGCTGGAGGTGACAAATTTGCAATACAAAAATTGGCAGAAATAAGGATGACCAGAGATGAGGGGAGAAAGTGTGTCCTTTCTGGCAAGCTCAGAAGATCTGACTGGGGCTTTGAGTCTGCATACACTTGGATAGCTGCTGAAACGGAGAGTGTGGGAGATAGGGGAATTTCCCGTGTGTCATGAGGCTGGTTTCTAATCAAGAATCGAAGTCAAACAACACATGATAAAGAACGAATATTTTACTACTAACACTATGTTACATTGCCAGAATTTGACACCGACGCCTTCACACAGAAAAAAAGCTAATAATGTGAAATGAAATGCTTGAAAACGGCTGTCGGCGCTACAAGATTAAACAAGTTACAAAATTACATTAGAAATAGAATAGGCATTATAGATCACATGCACGGAATATATCGCGAGAGAGAGAGAGAGCAACTGTTGTGCTTTAGACATCTTTTGAGAATGGAATGCACCCAAATTCCTACAACTGCATATAAAAAACACGATCCGATTACAGAGCCAGAGAACAAACGAATTGATAGATAGCATCACAGACATTTTAAACATACATGGATATAACACGACATAGCTGGTGTTGCAACGTCAACTAAAGTTCACACCCCTACGCTTAGCATAAGTGTGAACCAATACTGTTACCATCCACCTGCGGCTAACAATAGACAAACAAACCCTCCATTTTGCTTTGTCCTTGGCTACAAAGAATAGCAGGGCACTTCAGGATTAATTTATGGTCGTGGTATCCGCCTTAGTTCTTGATCAAGTTGTTTTTTATGTATTCTTTATCGCACTGGATAATGTATGCATTACAGTTACTAAAGTACTAGAGTAACTAGAGTACATGACTGACTTAGTGATTAACTAGAGTATATGGTTGACTGAGTACAAGATTACCTTAAGTACACGATTAACTAAAGAACACGATTAACTAAAGAACACGATTAACTAAAGAACACGATTAACTACATGTAGTACAGATCTGCATCAAGTGTATAGTAGTGAATAAACGATTTACTAGCATTCAATACTAAATAAAGTATAAATGTACATGAAATACAAAATCATAAAGGACAAGAATAACTGAATGAGATTAACTGTTGTACACCAAAAACTAACATTGATAACTGAATGTGACGGTCATCAGAAAGTTTGAATAGGTCAGTACTTGCGTGCACGCTGTGTAAGTAATGGGGTCAATATGTCCTTTGTTTATCTCGTGTGTGACATGTAATTGCCAGGCAAGACTATGCCAACTAGATATTACTCAGTAGGCACCTTTCCTTCTTTCCGGACGACAGTATTATTGTTGTGTTATAAGAAATATAATCTACGATTCATATGTATCATGGATTGCCTCACAAATCCAATCTGTGCCACAAAGAGTCTTCCACGAGTACAAGGAATCACAGGCTGCGTATGTCATTGTGTGATGATGTGTGTTTTCTTAGACGTGCAGCTTGCGCTAACTGCTATCACTTTCTCCTTTGTGTGTGTTGGGGGGGTGTGAGGGAGCACTTCCAAAAAATGTCGTTTTTTCGTACACATAAGTCTCCAAATTGAACGGAATGTAATGACAGAACGAGTGTTTACCTTTATCTATGTGACCTGATTCTTCTGTGGACCATGTTCGTACTCAAAGACTCTATTGGTTTAATTAAACTCGAAGTATACTGGTCTCTCAATGAAGGGAGACGGGAGACAGCACTTACCAAGAATACCACTCATAGAACATAACTCCGTAGCGTCAAGTGATATCTCCAAGGATCTCCGAAAATATGCTCTGTAAAACAAGACGTCACGAAAAAGGTTCAAATACGTGACATAAAGAGCACACGCATATGGATTGTCCCACTACGCTAGGGAGATCCCCTACAAAGTCATGATGAATATATATACATATATGTTCTCAGATTCTGATAAGCCCGTGGGACGTGTTGAAGCATGGTCATCGTAATATAAGATCGTTAAGCTTCTTTTTTTAATAAAAGCTTTCTAATTTGACTTTTCCCGTTATTTTACTTGGCTGTCGACACGAAGTATAACTATAGTGATCAATATAAATCATGGAAAATGTCAAACCAATCATTTTAGAGGGATATGTTCCAATTACGCACACAGGTCTTATAGTGTCTATGGTCTCGGTTAAGTGCTCTGCCTGTCACCCCATATATTATTCACCACACAATATGAATTGAAGATAATCATGTGTCTAGTGCAAGTAATCCGTCCAATTCTACCGTACTGTTCATAACCTGAGACAAAATTTCACCATGGATTCATTCAATTTGTCTTGATTGCTTCCCCACGCTTCCGTTTTCCTTCAACCTATAATATAAATTCATCAATACTCGAATACTTACAATAACACAATAATACCGTTGCTTTACCGATCTGTCTAACGTTCAAAACAGTGCAAATTCCTAAAGTTGGTAAACAATTTTGATCAACCGTCATGAAAGTGTGTAGTAATTGGCAATATCCTGTTTGATTTATGAATGTATACTTCCCTCTCTGCTATGAGAATGTTTTATTATTTCAAAATATCAAAGAGGATTAGATGTTGGTTACATGACATCTATATGTAGAAGTAAAACTGCAACACTGAATATGTGCTGATTGATATAAGCCACAGACTCCACATACAAAAGGACATGATACGACGCCACAAAAACTGTCGATTGTCAACATTGTGGGGATACTCGTACGGATAATACAAAGTCCTTTTCCAGAATCGTCCAATGTGCTGATTTTGGCACACATTTGACACACAGTCACTCATTTTGGCATTTGCGACGCTAGCGACTAAACATTGTGAGGAAAGTCGGATATAAATAACCAAATGGTGGAGAATTGTCCTGTATAGTTTTATTGTATGATTTTTTATATATACTTTTTTATATATTTTTATTAATAGGCAAGGTAAGTGTTTTAGTAACTTGTTTAATTCATTTTGCTTGACTACGAGGAAAGTCGCGTAAGCCAAGATTAGTATTCATGAGATCAGCATGCAAAAATACGTCTATATCCCACAAGGTGTTCCACTTCCAGTGAACTTGTTTTGAATAATTATACGGCCATTGCCTTATGTACCCTCCTGAACCGTTTGTCATGTGTGAGCCACATTCTTTACAGGGAAATGCTCAACAGATAAGTTGGAGCAGTGCTGTTTCGTCCTCTTAGCCGATATTTCGTGCACGAGCATCGTGAACCCCTCATCTAAGCCTAAGCTTCTACACCCTTCTTCAGCTGTCTTGAACTACATTGCACCTGAATATCCACATGACATACATCCGTACGATAACTAAAAACTTGTCCTCGAACATGAACACTGCTTTAGTTATGACTTTCGCATTTCGTTGTTTTTGGGTTTTTTTTTTCAATTGTTCTTACATGTGGTGCTGTCCTCTAGAGCTGTGCTACCATCACACTGTATACATTGGACTAACTTTACTTCTCCAGCTATTTGCTAAATAATCTCACTATCGTGAGCTTTCGGATATGACAGAGGGCATGCCCACTCGCTATCTAACACTGTGTTGCGACAGTCTTTTGGTTGTGGGGATCGAGATGAGTCATTAATATATCGTGTATGCCCTGCAATTAATTAATAATTTCATATGATCTACTCTGCAAGGACACGATCCATAAAGCTTCAGCCAGATAGCTTCGAAGCCAGCTTCAAGCCAGTCTATTTCTAAGTGGCACAACCAAGAGCTGCTTTTATGATCTTCTTTATCTGTTAACCCTGGATTTTCACGACAGCAATGAAGTACCTTTTTCACCCTTACTCCTAGTACTGCTTCTAGTACTAAATGGCAATCATATTTTCCTAAATGGGAGTTGGGGTAAACCCTTCAATTCACCCTTTTCAAATACACGGAATTGTGTCTGAAACATACAAAATTGTACACACTTGCACTGTTTTATTAATTGATTTTTTTAAATACAAGAATGAGTGCATGCGTGCTGGAGTAAAA
Source organism: Meghimatium bilineatum (assembly GCA_034231615.1). Taxonomy (NCBI): domain Eukaryota; kingdom Metazoa; phylum Mollusca; class Gastropoda; order Stylommatophora; family Philomycidae; genus Meghimatium; species Meghimatium bilineatum. Next base: position 29,243,369 of record CM067318.1, read on the forward strand.
TTGTTCAAAATGACACATTCACATTATTAGCAAATTTCCCACTGAACCTAGACAAAAATATTCGCATGTAACTGCTCCCGCAATCTCATTGTGGCACCATCCTCCAAACCCAACAGTGAATCAATAATATTGCAATTTAACAAGGGGGACGCAGCTTTGAATTTCAATATTGTCAGCTCCCCTATCTCTTGAGAGCACAGATGAACAAAAGATGTTCGATAACGCTGTCGGTTCCGAGGATTAAACCTACAAATGGTATTACATATTGGAATGTTGTGATATAGTTAGTCCGGGTGTGTTCTAATTTCTGAAGTCAAAACACAGTAGAAGTAAATTGAACTAACAATGGTCTTGTACTTGACCATGTCTGCAAACATTACCATAGTGAAGTACCACTATCATAAATAGTATAACACATCAAGGTCGTACGGGCATTGCTTTAGATCAGCTGTGAGCAATCTTTCTGGGTCGACAGGCCGGATTTAGCATTTTTCGTGTATTCAACTAGCTTTTTAATTTCAAGTTCTCTGAAGTTTAAAATAGTGTTTCTGAGCTTTAAAAAAAACATGCATATAGTATTTTAAATCATCGTGGAGGTAGTCCATGTCAAAATGGTTTGGTGGATTTGGCGCGCGGGCCGTATTTTGCACGAAGATTTTATGGCCGCTAGCCACGACATCACATACTTATGTAGAAGAAATACAATAGTCCCGCCTGCTTCCTCCTGTTCGTACAAATAAGGGGGATAAGCAAGCTAGATATTTATGATGGTAAAACTGCGTGTCAGAAATACTTTGATTTAGGCCATCTCATAAAATGAAGCTGCCAAGAATAGAAATAACGTTACACAAATCAATAATGGATGTAACACATAAAAGGGTGTTCGGTTTCTTTAGTTGAGAAAGAAATTCACGGTACTGGTAATACCTGACATCGGGTAGTGGACTTCTATATATTGATACGTAGTTTCTGCAAGTCCGTAAATAAGAGGGCGGTGCGGTGTTCAATCTCTCTCTCCTCCTTATAGTAAGTCAGAATGTGACTTTTAGTACTAGAAATTTAGCAGGTTGATAGAATCTCCCCCCCCCCCACACCCCCCAAAAAAAATCCTTCCTCCTATAACGATTTCTCACAAACTCGTCATCAAATTTCTCACAAAATCGAGCGAATTATATTTAAGTTCCCCCCCCCCCCCATCCACACACTGGAGATGCTCCTACGGTTCTTGGGTTTGTGGGAATAACGAAAATAAAAAGATAGAATCTTAATTACACGTGATATTTAACCTAAATTCAGCTATTCGCTAAAAATTCGGCAACACATCACTCCTGGCAGACGCGTAGGCCATATTTGCTCAAGGGTGCATGAGCATATGGATAGCTGCATCAGCAATCTCATCGTAAAGAATACCAGTGACACGAGCGACCCAACAAGATGATAGGGATTTCAACACGGCTTCGTAACAGGTCGCACATGCAATATGAACGGGGAAAGGTTCAGTAATCAATAGCTAAAACACATTTAGAACCACAATAACAATCAGAGACAACGTTTCTATTAAATAGCTTTCATCAGTATGAAAAATAATGGACGAACAGTGATGAATCAATATGTGGTTATTTTATCCAGTTCTGCTTCTAGTTCATATGTCTTCGGCTCTCCAATCATATGTCGATGAGTATGCTTACTCAAGTGTTCGTTATATGTATACTTGCGAGTTATTCCGTACGTATACCACAGCATTAATTGTCTCAATTCCCACACTGGAAGTAATTATCATAAAAACATATGATTCTTGCTTGAAGTAATGAGCTAGTACATGCGCTACAACACCAATATAAAATATTACATACATAGATTTCCCACACATGTATAGTTATTTGTATATGCATTTTGTTTTACGTGGTTCTATGTACTTTTGGCCACATATTTGTATGTGTATATATGCATGTGTTACAGCATTGCATGTTAACATCTTCATGTGAACGAATGTTTATGGGAATACATGTATATATACAAGCTGCATCAATAAGTTGTGAAAACAGCTACTCTCCATACATAGAAATAAGAAGAGGGGTAAGACAAGGATGCATTTTATCACCAAGCCTATTTAATATCTACACAGAGAATATCTTTAAAAATATAGAAGAATTACCAGGACTCAAGATCAATGCGAAAATAATAAACAACATTAGATATGCAGATGACACTGTTCTTTTGACAGAAAGTGAACATGAACTACAAAGACTAATAGATCAAGTCAATGAATCAACTAATGAATATGGACTGGATATAAACATTCAAAAAACAAAAACCATGATAATCAGCAAAGACACAGAAGAACAGGAGGTAAACAT